>CAJHNH020002249.1:70000-112500 GCA_905116865.2 Candidula unifasciata | reverse complement strand
GTCACAACATGGTCCAGTTTCCTTCCGCTCATATCATGCACCCCTACCCCCAACCCCCACCAGTGATGTCTCTTTCTGATGTTTGTGATAAGCTGTCTTCGAGCCTTCAGCTCTTTCAACACATTTGGGTTGCTTTTCTTTGGCTGCCTAATAATATGAGGATTATTATGCTAAAAGAAATTGTTTGGCATATTTATTAACTCTCCAGGATTCACAGCTGGTTCTTTATATGATGCGATATTTTCCCCTTTAACTTCCAGTCATCAATCATCATCATGATCCTTTGTATGCCGTTAAACGTCACATACAGCTCGAATTCGATTCCTTCACACTGCGTTTTTCCATGCAATTGTCTCGATTTCGAAAACTGAGTTCAGCACAGTTTTTGTTTTAGCTGCATTTTTTTATGAGACGGAGGTGGTCAGTCTAGTTCTAGATCACTTCATCTGATGAATTTCAAATTCATTTGTGAATGAAAACATTGTGCCTCTAATTATTCGGTTTGACTGCAAGCATAACTCTGCTAATCTTTCTCCATTGTCATTCATTGTGTTGACTCCTTCTTTCCTTATATCTCTCTAGACCCACAGTATCGTTGCCTACTTTAGACATAAATAGATTAAGAAACCTAACGTCGTAGAAAGTATATATATATATATATATGTATATATATCATCATCATCAGGTGCCTTGCCGACTGGCGTGGGCGATCATGCCTCTCCATAATCTGCGATCTCCTGCAGCATGTAATTATATAAAAAATTATATATATATATATATATATATATATATATATATATATATATATATATACACACACATATATAAAATAAACGATGTATTGATGGGCACTCATTGAATTCATTGATATAAATAGAAAGATATAATTATTTTAGACAACTTTTAATGGCATGAATTGATTACATAAAATGTTCTTTATTTTTAAAAAAATACAGTTTTGGACTGTCCTTTTCTATTTGTTATAGATATTCTCTATATTCTTTATATATAGACTTTAAACATTTGTTTCTACTTTAACAATAGGATTAGGAGACATAAAGTACGTTCACTGCTGTATGACTTGAATTAGCGAAAGAGCTGCACTCAGTACTCGGACATATGCCGGCAGTTGGTGGCCGATGGTTTGATTACACGGTGAGAAAACAATCCCCAGTTGAGCGCTGCGTCATACAGAGGCAACGTCTTCATCGCCTACACCAGCCACACCAACAACAAACAGATCAGAGATTTTGTGTCAACGAATTCACTAGCTATCCGCTAGAAGATGAGCGAATTAACACCGGACGAGGTGAAGTATTTAATTAATTAGGATTTATTTAACTAGAGAAGTCGGTAGTCATTGTCATTCATCTGATTTATATATTTTATTAAAGAAAAAAAAATTACAATTGAAGAGCGAACTCTCAAAACACAGAAGTATCTTAGTATCATCACGTGTAATTTATTTAATTGTATGGCTGACAGTTTACAATTTTAATTTATTTTGAATAATGTAGCACACTGTAATTTTGTAGTAGGCAGATCTATATGTTACAGTACACATCCTAAAGAAGATCTCAAGATAAATCATCAACTGACAAAATGATAAACAACAAATGTTAAAGTTTAAAGAGAGAACTGCTTACAGCATCGTACCCTGATCTGATATTATTTGTAAATTGTTTAATAATAATACGTTAATGAATACGGAACCACACTGTCATTCATTGTTGGGCAGGGGAAAACATTTATCTAGCTACTTCAGTCAAATTTTTTTAATGCCCTCTACAGCAATAAAACCAGCACAGTTAGATAGCTGTAAACGATCTCTTTCCAATGGTACCTCATTTAGGCTTGTATGTCATTTATGAGCTGAGATATGTAGGTTTTGTGGAGATGAGATGTAAGAAACAGCTGCTGAAACTTGTGACCCAGAAACAAGAAGTTTTTCTCTGCGCAACCTACTGCGCAGTTTTGTATCTGCTTTGTTGACATTGGACTGTCATTGGACAAGATGGCAGGCAATGAGACTCAGCCACTGGCTGAGCCAGCGATTGCCTGAAAAATGTCACTGTACATCTACCAAGCCACCGTTCAGAAAGAAATTTTATACACAAATGTAAAATTGGACGGAGAATTCAATTATAACTAGCATTACTAGGATGAGTAACAGTTAAAGCCTAAAGCCAACCTGAAAAACTCATCGCTATTTTCAATCAAACTGATGTAACAGAAAAACAGAGGACGTCAGGCTGTCGTAGATATGCGCTGTTAATCGGGTTCCTTCCCGCTGTTTTCAGCCATTTAGAGTGGGTGAAAATGACACCAATCGCAAAATTTCATGAGAGATTAGGACCCATCCCGAAACCCCAGCCGACATTTCCGAAACAAGTTTCAAACGGTTTCCATGGTAACGGAAATTGTTGAAAAGATCGCAAATTTCTGAAACTGTAGTCGCTAATTTATCATCTCATCATCACATAATCGATAATCGTGACCAGAAAATTGAAGGTGAAGAACACAGAGATAAAGGGAGACCAAGAGAGATGTTAATTCTGCATACCAGTTTTAATCATTGTGACATGATGGGGAATCCTGGCTATCCTCCGAATAACAGTCCCAAATTATCGAGGCCAAAAATATACCCTGACAGGGCCTCAGTCACATGTGAATTGCGGACCTCTTTCCGGCGACTATACCGCCACTGCCGAGAGTATCTCCTGCGCCGCTGTGCACGGCGCAGAGTGGGGCTAAACTAGATGGCTGGTATTCACAAGCAAAAAAAATTGAAGGAAGCTGCAGGAGATGCAGTAGCTGCTGCTCGTGAGTCCCAGCCATCCAGTTTAGTCCCACTCCATGCGGCACGTAGCAGCGCAGTAGATACTCTCGGCGGTGACTCTAACTCGGCCGAAGCATTTTCGCGGTATGATGCAGTGTAGTCACCGGAAAGAGGTCCACAATTTACATGTGACTGAGGCCCTGTTGAGGTATATTTTCAGCCTCGATAATTTGGGACCGTTATTCAGAGAATAGCCCATTTTATATTAAAAACTATTGATAGTAGTTGTAGTACTGTGTAGTACATAAAATAGTACATAGACATTGTCAGTTCTCCTTGCAATAACGGTCGCTACTTAGACGCCGACGGCCGCTTAGTCAGAGTTCAGTCCCCTGGCTGCAGTGCAATTATGGAGTGGACAAGGCACAAAACACAGTGAGTTCAGCATGGCGTCTAGACCACGCGCTGCGACTCACATTAGCCTAGCCCTAATTATGTCATTTGTGTCGTTCCTTCTCTTCCGCCGCCCAACTAGCGACCGTTATTGCAAGGAGAGCCGACATTGTCTTATGGAGAGCTGATTAGTGAGAACGGTTTGAGAACCATACCTCACTCATATAAAGAAGTTCTGCAAACCTGTAAATGTTGACCTTTGTGGACACAGCCTATTGTTCTCTTCTTGAGAAGACTCAGAGCTCTCTGAAATTAGTGTGGTGCATCCACCGCACTGATCCACACACTTTGGTTTCTAATGGAAAGGCAGCTGGTCAGACCTGAAGTTTAAAGAGCACGTCTGCGGCACATATTCAGTATTCTGTGGTGCCTATCGACAGGAGCAAAGTTCTGAGTCCCCTATCTTGAATTTCCTGTACATATTGCTTCAAAGTCTGTTGTATCCAGTTTACAATCTAAATACAATGGTCTGTTTCTTTTATATGATCACTATTACTTTTACAGAAGAATGCATAGAATATCTTGGACAGCCTAAAAGAGCAACCAAGAGGTTTTGAACGAGGCGGGAGCCCGAAGACAACTTATCACAGACATCAGAAGGAGACAGTCATCATTTTTTGGCCATGTTATGAGAAAAGAGAAAATAGAACATGTTGTGACCACTGGAGAGATAGAGGAAGACAACGAGAGAAGATGCTTGACAGTCTTGTTGCATGGCATGGAGGTTTGTCAGCACATGAACTGATACATGCTGCAGGAGATCGCAGATTGTGGAGAGGCATGATCGCCCACGCTAGTCGGCAAGGCACCTGATGATGATGATTACTTTTATTACTATTTTCGCTCTGTCATGTATTTTATTTACTCCTTATCACCTTTTTTTTTAACCCCTTCCCATATTTTATAGTTATTCATCCTCCCCCCTGGTGGTGGGAGTACTTAGCCCTTTGTTACTTTTGTATAGTTTATGGCTGAAACGTCTGATTTGTGTATTGTGTGGACGTTGTTCAACTTCTCCCTTTTATCAAGCTTTTTAGTCACAGTTTACCAGATTAATTTCTTGGTATTAGCTTGACTGCAGTCACTCCTGATTTCACAAGTTTTTTTTTAGTTTTTTTTTAATGTGAGGAGTTTAATTGGGTTTTCATGGATGTCTGTACAAACTTACGACTTTCAGAAAACAAAGACAAGCAATGAAACTATTTTGCAGAAATTATGTAAAGATGGGTTAATGTCCTGTTTTACTGCTGCCTTTCGTTGAGGGGTGAGCGACATTCAGTTGTTCTGCACAGGATAGTCCCAGCTCGCTAGTGTAGTTGGCTACACCTGACTTTGCGGCAACCGGTTAACAAACTACTTGTGGTCCGGGGTTCATGCCCGAGGGTAGACAGAAAAGCCACATTTTCTCCCAGATTTACAGTATTTATCATAGAAGGTAGGATAAGAGCAAAGGTTGAACCTCTACTGAGTAAAGCACAATTCGGTTTCAGGAAAGGGCGAGGTTGCACTGATGCCATATTTGCACTAAGACAAGTCTGTGAAAAGACACTTCTGAACGTGGTCTTTGTAGACCAAGAGAAGGCATTCGACCGTGTAGAACAGAGATGTGGCTGTGGAGAATTCTTGAACGATTACGGAGTAATTATTAGACAACATCAGAGCCCTCTATGAAAAAAGTGAAAGTGCAGTATGAAACATTGTGGTCTTTCTGAATGGTTCAAAGTCACAACTGGTGTCAGACAAGGATGTGTACTGTCACATTACTTTTCATAACATAATGGATAAGATCACTGTAGAAGCAAACCCAGACGTGTATGCTATAAACGAATTACTTTTTGCTGATGATCAAAGCATACTGTATCAAATGAATATGATCTAGCTACAGGAACATTTCAACAACAGCTGTTTACAACATAATATGAGAATCAGTACAGAAAAAAACAGAAGTTATGAAGATCAGCAGAACACACAGTTAAATGTTGAAGAAAATCAAGCAAACCAAAGAGTTCAATACTTGGGCAGTATTATTTTACAGAGGGGATGGAAGAATGGACAGAGAGATAGAAACAAGAATACAGAAAGCAAATGCTGTCACATACCAACTATCAAAACCTGCTTAAACATCCAGATATAACCATGAAGACCAAAAGACAATTGATAAACACCCATCTTCATTCAACACTCCTGCTAGTTACCAGTGCACAGACATGGACAATCAACAAGACCCACGAAAGAAAAATAGAAGCCTGTGAAATGAAATGTCTAAGAAAAGCAGCGATAAAAATCGACCAGACTATACAGGATAAAGAACAATATATAGACATTAGAAACACTGTACCCCCCAAAACTACACCATGTTTAGACTACAGAACATCAAAGAATGAAATGGTTGGACATCTAACCAGGATGAATTGATCAAAAACATCGCAAATTTTCAACCAAAGAAGCTCAGGATATAGGCAAGAGGGAAACGGTGGATTGAGGGGTCTCCGAAACCTGCCAAAAGCATGGCCTCAGAACATCAGATTTTTATGCTGCCTGCGCCTTGCTTACGAACAGGAACTTGCATCTCCCCAGTATTTTAGCGGCATGTGGAAGGAAAAAGTAAAGTATCATGGAATCAAGACCAAAGAACTGCGATATCCATAGTACAGAGCCAAAAGGTTGTTAAGAACTCATGGTTTCTGGATATATTTTTTTTTTAATGCATGGGTGTGTGTTTGTAAATATGTTAAGTATTGTGTATGTGTGCATACATGTATGTATTATATGTAAGTATAAACATATGCACGTACCACCCATGCTTTTGTGTATTTTACTTGAAATTCAAATAATATGTATGGTTGTATGAGCGTAAATTTTTTTACAGATAAAATATGCCTGTGTGAATGATAAGTGTTTGGAAGGGCTGAATGTGAGATGGGCCTGCCTGCCCAAATTGTGACCCTTTCTAAATATTGTTTGTTCTGTTTTGAAATGATCTTCCGGCTTACCAACGTTCGTTTGTCCTTGGCTTATTAGCTGTTTGTTTCATTTAATAATGTTTTCACACCATATTCGTGTTAGATCCGTCGTAGACGACTGGCTCGACTTCAAGGTACCGGAGGAGCCAGTAGCTCCATTAGCCAGAGTAGCCCTCCATCACAGTGTGCAGAGACATCAGTAGGGGATACACCTCCATTGTCACATTCAAATAAACCTCCAACAGTTCCTCAAGAAGTGCAGAGTACTGCATCCCCGAGTGGAGCACGTAAGTGACAACTCTAATCATAATTTCTAAATCAACATCTCTTATGTTGGATTGATAAGTTAGTTGTTGTTGAATGTGGAATTAATCAACCTAATAGTACTCGGGACACTCCCATAAGCGCTCCGTTTCCCCCGTCTTCAGCAGCACCAAAGAGTTTCAATTCCTATGGTGCCAGTACTGTCTGATTGTACCTCCGTCTCATCATTTCCTTGAATTGTGAGCATCGGCCAGATGCCATGGTAGCGCCATTCTCCTCAGTCTGTAATGATCTTTTTGAGCCTCCCCACTGTTCACTCGCTCCCAAAGGGCCTTCACAACTACTAGCATGTCATACATCAATTGACTGCTAAGTGTTGCAGAACCGGCAAGTCTATCTGCTTGCTTGTTTCCCAAACACACAAGCATGACCTGGAGAAGATATCCAAAAGACGCTAACTACCTGGGACCTCTAGAGCAGTGCTTGCCACTCTGCACAGAGCATGGCCTATCTCCATCTTTCTCAACGTACTCTGTGAGTCAGTTACAGCTCTGACATGTGTGTACAGCTAATTCTCAAGCCAGTGAAAGGTTGCAGGATTGTCGTATTGGAGTGCAAGATCATCGTGTTGGAGTGCAGGATTGTCGTATTGGAGTGCAGATCATCTTGTTTGGAGTGCAGGATTGTCGTATTGGAAATGCGATATTGGAGTGCAGGATTGTGCGAATTGTCGTAGTGCAGAGGATTGTTGTATTGGAGTGCAGGATTGTTGTATTGGAGTGCAGGATTGTCGTATTGGAGTGCAGGATTGTCGTATTGGAGTGCAAGATCATCTTGTTGGAGTGCAGGATTGTCGTATTGGAATGCAAGATCATCTTGTTGGAGTGCAGGATTGTTGTATTGAAGTGCAGGATTGTCGAGCTGGAGCCTTCTCATCTGAAAATCACTTGCAAAGAGAAAGAAAAAAATTTCATTGATAGATTTTCACGTAAAATTTCAAGATTTTGTGATTTAGTGCCAGATTAAAATGTCAAAACACTCTATTATTATTTTTTAGTTACTCATGTTTGTGTTCTAGTTTGTTATGTGGAAAAGCTAGATCATCACATTGGAGTGTTCAGTGCAAAAGTATAATTTTTGATGTTATAGTTCGTCATGTTGGAGTTCTAAATTGTCATTTTTGGAGTTCTAGTTTTTCTTTCTTCTTATTTCTTTTTTTATCCTATTGCTGGGTGACCTGAGTTTGAATCCTCGGTAAGGCTGGGGATTTTTTCTGTCAGGGGCAATCCTCACCAGCATAGTTGTGGTGACAGCACTAGCCATGTGGCTGTAAATTCTCATGATCAAAGACCCCCTGCCTACACAGCAAAAATTGGTATATAATAAAGGCAGTTATTGGCAGTTGGGAAAAACAAATCCTATTGCTTATGCCACAAAAAGCTGCACAGTTTATATTATATAGTTTCCTTTTTTTTTTTTTTTTTTTTGCAAGTTGTTTTTGTAGTGTCTCTTCACTTCCTCAGTGCATCTCATTCTTGGTCCGCCTCTTGCCTTGGAGCCTTCTTTCTCATGTATTACGCTCTAGCTGCTGGTTGATTTTGTTCCATTCTGACCAGATGACGAAACCATTTGATTATTTGGTGTTCTTTGAAATCATTCACTGGTACTGTGTTTACTATAGTTCTTAGTTCTTGATTGGTGACTTATCTTATTTTTTCCTGCTGCTGCCCAATAGTCAGCATGAATGATATCACCAGCTTGATGAATGTTATGTGGAGTAACGGTGTCAGATAGGTGGACAGTCCACTCTGCATAAGCCATTGAGAATTTATTTACTTCAGCTTCGCCATGACAACACATCCAGCGTTGAACAGTGCTAACATCCACTCTTGAAACACTATAAACATTCTTCAAATATTTGCGGATGCGAATTGGTGTGTTGTCTTCAGCATTGAGTTCTATGACATTGTTTTAGCCGAATATCTTTGGAAGCCATTTGTAAAAGGTTAAGTGGCGCCACCTGTTGCTGAAACTGGTTGGTAATGTTATACAGTGTAGAGTTTTTGGGGAGTCCTGCTAAATTAATAGATTTCACACCATTACAGTGTTTACTTTGGTAGAAATTAGGATGCATAAATTTTTTGCCATTCTCGTACAGTAGCTTTAATATATGTTCCAGGCTGCATAGTGTGTCAGTTGTCTGGGGGCGGAAACATAGCGACCAGAGGCTCAGAAAGTGCTGGATTTTTCCCTTATAAAGCTGGGGCTTTTTTTAAAGTGGTGTTGCCCTATACCGGCACATTTTTTTTTAAAAAGGCATTTCTTTCTTTAATGCTGCTGACTTCTTCTTCTACTGCACATTATCCCCTTGAAGAAGCATAGGCCCCCAACCAGCTTGCACCTAGTTGTACTATATAATTTTCTATCACATTTAGTTAAATCTATGTTTTCAACATCTTTTTGGCTTTACCGTTTATTAATTTTCTTGTGTGTGTTTTTAGGTCTACATTGCTTTCTTTGCCTCTATGGCCCCGTCCCCTCCCTTTATTTTTTACGTTGATACCAGGATAAAAGCCCTGTCTGTAGCATCCATCACTGTTGAGATGGCAGCTGATACGGTGTTTTAATTCCCTTCCCAAGTGTAACACGGTTCTGCTTTTGGTTTCAGAAGCCATGGATGTGGAGGCAAGTTCAGATATCACTGGGGAATCACAGTTTGACAAAGGGTGAGTTGCCGTCATCATCATCAGATCACTGTGGACACAATGACAGTTGGTGGCTAAGTAATAGATGAAGGATACTTTTCACGCCGATGCATCAAGCATATCTTCTTGGCCTTCACCAGTTGTAAACTCTAGCAGAAAGTTCTGGTTGTTCAGCCATTTCTGGTAGACTTGTTTCAGAAGCTGAGTGTTGCATGCACATCTGTTTTACAGATCTGACTTATTTGTATGCAGACTTTTGGGTCCTTGCCTTTCAGGCAGATGCACTCTGACTTTAAAAGAAAGCCTCCTCTTCCCCCCCCCCCCCCCCCCCCCCCCCCCCCCCCCCTCCCCAGTTAGTCAGTTCCTACCACAAGCTTGCTGGGGAAGCAGTGCATCTATTCTTGTTTTCCCTCACAGTGGGGCCCAGGAACCCACACAGGGAGAATCAGGTATATGGTGATGAACTTAAATTTTGGTGCCTGTACACAGATTGTAAAATCAATACACACCACTCACCTACAGATTCACCCATCCATGCACAAGTGCACACCCACACAGTAAACATTTAAGTGTAATAGTGCATAAAACATTTACATATTTAAGTTACATGTATAGATTATGAAATATAATTTTAGTGAAGGCAAATAATAGGGGTTGTAGGCATGTGTGTAAAACTAATAGAATATCGGTGTATTCATATAGGTATAGACCATAGAATATTGAGATTTGCATGTGTGTAGAGAACATAGACATTTGAGGTAGGCGTCTTTGTATATAGTGTAGAAAATTGAGGTATGCACATGTGTGTAGAACAAAGAATATTGATCTAGGGTTATGTGATTAGAACATAGAATTTTGTTGTAGGTGTTTGTGTATAGAACAAATAATAGTGGTTTAAGCGTATTGCCTTAGTTGTTCTCCATATTTCCGCTAAATACAGAAGTACCGATTTGACATTAGAATTAAAAATTTTAAATTTATAACAGACAAGTATTTCCCAAACTTTCCTTATTCGCGGCGCCATTTTTTTAACAAAAAAAATTTTTCTATAACGCCCCAACCTAAGTACGACTATTCATATGTAAGAGATTAAAAAACAAAACTTGTGTATCTTTGAATATTTCACGGCACCCCTGTGAAGATGTCGCAGGTTCCTGTGGCGCACAGTTTGGGAATCACTGACATAGACTATATGTATCAAACATCTGGGTAGTCTTCTCCACTGTGATTTCTCTTTCCACAGTTTATCGCAACTGGACGTGGACTCGGGGATTGAGACGATGGAGGTTGATGACCCAGAGCCAAAGAGAAAGAGGGTATTTCAGTTTTTGTTCATTTGTCTACAAATTGCGCATCACATCAGCAGCAATGTCTTACTCCTTTGCTCCCGCATTTTTGCTTTTGGTTGGTTACACTCCTCCATTCTGTGTGTTTTTGGGGTTATACCTCACACATTGGGTGAACAGGGTCTGGGGTTATACCTCACACATTAGGTGAACAGGGTCTGGGGTTATACCTCACACATTGGGCGAACAGGGTCTGGGGTTATATCTCACACTTTGGGTGAACAGAGTCTGGGGTTATATCTCACACATTGGGTGAACAGAGTCTGGGGTTATATCTCACACATTGGGTGAACAGAGTCTGGGGTTATATCTCACACTTTGGGGGAACAGAGTCTGGGGTTATATCTCACACATTGGGCGAACAGGGTCTGGGGTTATATCTCACACATTGGGCGAACAGGGTCTGGGGTTATATCTCACACTTTGGGTGAACAGGGTCTGGGGTTATATCTCACACATTGGGCGAACAGGGTCTGGGGTTATATCTCACACATTGGGCGAACAGGGTCTGGGGTTATACCTCACACATTGGGTGAACAGGGTCTGGGGTTATATCTCACACTATGGGTGAACAGAGTCTGGGGTTATATCTCACACATTGGGCGAACAGGGTCTGGGGTTATATCTCACACATTGGGCGAACAGGGTCTGGGGTTATATCTCACACATTGGGCGAACAGGGTCTGGGGTTATACCTCACACATTGGGTGAACAGGGTCTGGGGTTATATCTCACACATTGGGCGAACAGGGTCTGGGGTTATATCTCACACATTGGGTGAACAGGGTCTGGGGTTATACCTCACACATTGGGTGAACAGGGTCTGGGGTTATACCTCACACATTGGGCGAACAGGGTCTGGGGTTATATCTCACACTTTGGGTGAACAGAGTCTGGGGTTATATCTCACACTTTGGGTGAACAGAGTCTGGGGTTATATCTCACACATTGGGCGAACAGGGTCTGGGGTTATATCTCACACATTGGGCGAACAGGGTCTGGGGTTATACCTCACACATTGGGTGAACAGGGTCTGGGGTTATACCTCACTCATTGGGTGAACAGGGTCTGGGGTTATATCTCACACTTTGGGTGAACAGGGTCTGGGGTTATACCTCACACATTGGGCGAACAGGGTCTGGGGTTATACCTCGCACATTGGGCGAACAGGTTCTCCTCGACTTATTTCCATGTTCTGTTCCGACTGCCTGCTCGTAAGTCAGATGGGTATTTTTCAACACTGTTTCTATTCAAACTGATTATTATATAATATATACGAAAAAAAACAGAAATTAAAACTATGTGCTTATAATTATTGTACATAACCTAAAAACTTTTTTTTTTTTTAATTGTTGTGGGTACTAGATTTAACAAAATACAGTCTGAAATTACCTTTGTTATTTATCATTTTTGGTCATAAGAGCAGATGATTAAAGTCAAGAAGAAGGTGGATTTGATTGTTATACTACCCACATTGTGTGTTTTTCATGGTAACACTCCTCACACTAATAAAAAAAAAATTTATTTGCTGGACCATGAAATCAACTTTAGGATAGGTGAGGCAGCAACTGCAATAAACAGATTAACAAAAAGTGTTTGGGAGAACAGAAAGCTCATGATTAAACCAAAACCGCTTGTCTATCAGGCTTGTGTTTTCAGCACTCTGCTTTATGGTAATGAAACTTGGGTAAACTTTTTCGCACCATGAGAAACGGCATTTATAATGCCTAAAAATTTACTTGGCATTAATGGGCCAGACAAAATCACAAGCACTGAGATATTGGAAAGAGCAGGGACTACAACAGTCTTCTCAGTGCTCAGTCTACGAAGGCTGAGATGGCTGGGTCACACGTGGAGATTTGAGGATGGTAGAGTCCCTAAGGACATCCGCTATGGTGAATTACAGATGGGTGGAAGATGTCAAGGCCGACCTCTATTGTGATATAATGATGTGTGCTAGTGGGACTTGAATGGTACAAGTATTGAGGTGGACTCGAAACAAAATTCAAGACACTGCATTGTGTGGAGGGGACACATCAGGAAGGGAATGAGAATGAAGGAAGAATTGTTTGCAGAAAGGATGAGACCTGGGAGTCTGAGAAAAAACACACTAAACACAAATGTTGACAACTACGGTCCTGAAATCCCATGCTATAATTGTGGAAGACTTTTCTTAACGCGGGTGGGTCTTGCTATTCACACTCACCATCGCCATTGGCAGTGAGTCCCATGCCTCCTCATAGCATGAAATAACACTATCATCTGGAAAGATGGAGAGGTGCCAACTCCACACACTGGGTGTTAACGTATGTTGTATATCTTTTGGAGGACATTGCAGAACCTACCGCAGCATTTGCTGGCTGTTTTGGTTTTGCTAAGTAATTTTACTTTCAGTAGTTTGCCATTGCTTTTCACATGATTGAGTCTCAAATTCCCTGTCGAAATCACAAGATAATCTGCTGCTCAATTGCAGAAAAAATTTATATTTGATGAATATATTCTCCATTTTTTGCTTATTTGTATTCTTAGCATTTTGTATTTCATGTTTATACTGCCCACTGCCTATTTTGGGGAGAACAAGAATAGACCTACTGACTCCCCAACAAACACGCCATAGGCGTAGAATAATTGGGGACTTCCTTCGAAGTCAGAGTGAATCTGCCCGAGCGGCAAGGAACAACCAGCTGCACACAAAAAAGCCAGTAAAACAGATGTATACACAAAACTGAGACCCTGGGGCAAAGCCAAAGTCTAAATGGGCGAACTACCAGGACTTTCTGCTGGAGCTTACAGCCGGTGAACAAAGAAGGAGAAGATACTCAGAATAAGATACTCCTCACAACATGTGTCTCTTAGGTCGACCCAGCCTTGAGTGGGTACCGGGTGCAGTCCCGGGAAGTAGAGGCGGCCGACATGATGCTGACCACATCACCCATCTTGTGCTGATTGGTCTAGCCCTATATGCCCTATACACCTAATGGCGTGTAAAGGGGTCCTTTACTTTATTTTTTACAACATGTGTACCTGATTGATTGATGTAATCCCCCACAATTTTTGCATGTGTTTCACATTTTGCTGCCACAGAATGTGAGTATTGGATCAGAAGCCACAGAGGATCAGGTGAAGAAAGCGTTGTGTCGGGTTTTTGCCGTGTCTTGGTCAGAGGAGTGCAGCAAAGCTTACAGTGTTTTACATCTCAGGGAACTGTCCCTAGTCGCTGCGGCATCATCCACAAGTCAGTAGTGATTTTGTTTTTTCATTGTTTCTGTTGTTTGTTATTGTTTTTTTTTTTTTTGTGTGTACTTTAAAAATATGCTACCCCAGATGATGTCACAGGACAGTCCAACATTTTAGAGGGTGGTAAGATTGGTTTCCCGACTTTCTGATGCTCTTAATGACCCCAAAACATCTAGAACTGGCCCTAACCCCAACGCACCTACGTCCCACGAGAGAGTGCAGCCTAGGTCCCACAACTTCATGCAGCCTATCTACCATCCCCTGAAATAATAGACTGTCCAGTGACATGTGGATTTTTCCAGTTTGGGGTAGGATATTAATAAAGCACCGTTTTGTTGTTGTTGAGTTGTTGCATTTGTCTGCTATTGAACATCAGCCGTACAGATTCTTCTTCTTCTTCGCAGTCCTTTACTACTTTACCTGGGGGCTGTCGTGGTGTAGCGGCTAGACCTTCCTGCGTATCCAAAGGTTGTGGGTTCAAGATCCGAGCGAGCTGGACTTTTTTCAAGGTTGAACCGGTCATAAAAAGGTACCCGGCAGAGTCCTTGGAAGTAAATGCGGCTGGCGTAATATTGATCCCTCACCCATTGAGTGAGTTTAAAAAAATGTTTAAAAGGTGTCTGGCCAGACAAGAGCACTATGAAGGAAGCTGCACTACATGCTGTAGGATTTACTGAGAAGTTGCTCTGAATGGTTCAATGTGCAGTGAGGAAAATCTGGCGACTAACTAACCAACCCACTGAATGCCAGTTGGTCTAAATATAGTCTAGCCCGTAAGCCTGCTATGCCTAAAGGTTGTGAAAAATGGTCGCTGCCTTCACTACTTTACCTTTCTCGATCTATTCCATGTCTAAAACATTCAGTTAATATGTTTGTAAGAGATGATTTGATTATGTTTTTGGGAGAAGATTTGTTTGCTGGTTGAACTAAATAGTCCCCATGTAGGTTCCGATTTGAGAGTGGTTTAACATCGTTGGAGATTTATTTAGTTATTGTCGAACCTTGAAATTGATGACTGGGTGAGTGATTTACTATTGTAGGAAATAGCTGGATGGATGGTGCTGCCATTCATGAAGTAGATTTTTAGGAGGCTGGAGCAGTGGATTAAGCAAAGGGTGGGGGGGGGGCATCATCATCATCATGTGCCTTGCCAACTGGCGTAGTTGCTCAAGCATCTCCACAGATCACGATCCTTGGATGCCTGGAACAGCTCTCTTGATGATATCCCTCCCTGCCATGGTTTCAGCCCATCCAGCATCATCTGTCTGTGTCTGCCTTTACCTCTTTTTCCACTCTTTCCAGTTGTCACGATGTTTTCCAAAGCCTCTCTTCTCATTACGTAGCCAATGAACAGTGTTAGTCTCCTTCTTCTAGTTATATATAGAGATCTACTTTCATCAGTGTCTTTCAAACAGTCCTTGTTTGTTACTCTGAAAGAGGGGAAACAATTTTAAATAGAATCATCACCTTCTGCTTTCATCCAAAGATGTACATACACTGTCCATGTTAACATGGCTTTGATATTTGCACCTTTTTGCAGACACATCCGACTTACAGTCATTTGTTGTCCGGGCAAATCTTACCGGATTTTTAAATAAGATGATTGCAAGGGCAGTCTAAATAAAGCTACCATCTGTTTGTATCTCTCCAGAGTTACACGACCTTCGTGACCTCATCAACCAGATGATCATGGAGGCCGTGCTGGTAATACAAGATAACACCCCCACACAAGATGCACCGCCTCCGGCTGACCTAGAGAGCTCATCAAATATCCTTGGGTAAGGTTTAAGTCTTTGAAATGCTTATAATTATGCGAACCATTCGGCTCCCAGTAGGTGATGGGGCCAGCACCTTGCTGACCACCTTGACCTTCCAGGCCACTTCTGGTACCCATGTAAAGCTGGGTCAACCTAGGACCGCTGGTGAATTTTTTAAAAAAAAAAAGAAATTAAACATCTGCTTTGGTGAGGGTTTCAACTTAACATGAATAAATGAATGCACAAACTATTTCTTAACTGGGTTACTTTTCTTCTTATTCTTTGTGTTGGTTTTTTATCCACTTGTGGACTTTTGTTCCAGAATTTGTTTTTGCACGTATATCCGTTTTGCAGGTCTGACTTACTTGTATGCAGACTTCTGGTTCCTCACCTCTCGGGCAGATGCACTCCGACTTTGAGGGAAAACTGTTAATTAGTTGTCTTTTATGACATGCTTGGTGGGGGGGTGGGGAGGAGTCTCTTTTACCATCGAAATTGGGGGTCCGGAACCTACACAGGATAAAGTGTTACAATTGGGCACACAGGCCCATCTTACATTCAGCCCTTTCAAATGCTCATCTTTCACACTGTCACAGAGAATGTGTGTCAACAAAACATGTTATGTCCATATAACAAATTACATAATATGAGTATATGGTAAAAATACAAAGACCTGGGTGCCAAATGTATGCATTCAGGTTTACTGACACATTCATAAACACATACGTACACTAATTCATACCAAAATCGTACACATGCATACTCACTCAGGCTTACACATATACAGTCTACATACGCACTTACTCATACACACATACTCATACATATATACACCATATACTTACATACAAACACCCATACACACACACTCAAGACATGTGCATATAAAAACACTCATACATACACATTCACACATACATATGTGTATGAGACTTCTGGGTCCACTTTTGTATTTTGCAGTATTAAATGTATTTTTGTATTCGTTTGAGGCCTAGTTGGTCGAATGGTTTGAGGGCTGGGAGACCAGGGTTCAATCCTAGATATGGGATGGATTTTTTCAAAAATGTATTTTTTTTTTCTGTTGACAAACAAAATTTAAGATTCTTCTTCTTCTTCTTCTCTTCCACCTTGTACCTCAGCGGAGTGTCGGGGGAGATGTAACACTCGTTGATGAGTTTTGTCAAGAGCACTATTAATACCGATGTTCATTTCTGTAAGGATGTTCTTAATGCCATCACTCCATCTTTTCCGAGGTCTTCCACTCGCTCTATACCCGTTGTAACGTTGTAGTGCGGCTCGCTGTGGCAGATAGTACCAGGGCATTCTTGTTAGGTGTCTAAACCACTTCATTTATTGTTTTTTGATGACTTGTAAAACTGCTTTTATTCCTAGCATTCGTCTGAATTCGTATTCTGTCTTTCCTTAAAACTCCTGCTGCTCTTCTAAGCCTTTCCTCTCTGTTGTCGCAATTTTACGTTCATTGTATAGTTCTGATAAAATTTACTTTAGTGCTCCAGGGTATCTGCTTGTGTGTCAACAGGGGAGAAAGTTGCACCATTACTTGATTAGCTTTGGCAAATCTTGAGCTAATTTCTCTGTCCAGTTTTCTGTCGGATGTGAAAATTGCTCCCCGATACTTAACTCTTTGAGTCCCAAGGAACGCATGATACGTTTATAGGTTCCTACCTAGAAGCCCAATGAACGCATGATGCGCCGATTTTATTACTCTCTTTACTACCCCCTGGGCCTGTGATGCTAAACCCCCTGGGACTCAAAGAGTTAAATTCTTCTGTTTGTCTAAAGGTTGTTTTTTTTTAAAATCTTATCTGCCTAGTTCATATCAAGCTGCCTTAAATACTCAGCCTCGCGATTCCCTTGCCCTTATCCACCCTAGAAATGATTAGTAGAGGCGGTGAAGGTAGTGTTTGCCTGTACCCTGCTTTTTATTAATTTAAAAAAATGTTTGAATATTTTTTTGAAAACTAGCTGCTGAATTAATCTCGACGTGTATTATTATTGGCTATCCCATGTGAATGTCTGCTGATTACTGATTTAATAATCAACATCGTAGCGTACCGGACATACCCATGGGGGCTCCGTCTCCCACAGCAAATGTCTTAAGGTGTAAATGCTAACTGTTCCATAGTACATTGATTAACACATCGTTCTCTTCCTCTCATACGTCCTTTTTTGCCAGATCCATTCTTAATTCCTCGTTCACATTTCTTACATGTGTTATTTAATCTAATCTCATGTCTTCTGCCAACATTTGTTCATATATAGTATCTCCCTTGTCCAGTATGAATGTTCCCCCTAGCTATCGCTTTTGTAGCCAGAAAATCTGCTCTTTTGTTCCCTCCTACTCCTGCATATTCCGGACAGTATATCCACGTGATTCCCTGCAATGTTGGCGTACTGATGCATGGTATCCACTCATGCCACATTAGTCCTTCTGCAGTGCCGACTGAGAATCAGACACAATAATTACTTTGCTGACTTTGTTTTCTGCTGTCCAAATTGTCTGCAGTTGCTGGCGAGGAACAAGGTATCACAGTTATCGGGAGTTCAGTTCAAAGATTACAGTGGTGCCCTCTACACAGCTGAGTATTCTCAAGTACCTGATGGATTGCTACGATCGTGTGGCAGTCGAGGAGAAGAATGCACCAAAGGTAACAGGAACCTGATGATCTTTCTTGTGTACATTATTTCGTGTCTAGATATTTGATATGCAGCCAGCTAAGCTAGGGAGGGTAGCTGAATGATTAGTAGCCTTTGATGAGTCAGGATCTGCCTATCCCAGCATGCAAAGACTGGACTCGGCTGAATGTGTGGAGGAATTTGGTACTGGTTCAGTGGATCTGGCAGCCAGTACCAGCAACGTGTTTTGGAGTGCAAATAGCACGGTGACTCCCTGGTCATCCAACTGCACTTGAATTTATCTCCATTTGTCTAGACTTGTATTGCCACTGGATCCAGATGTACATCTTCATACTTTTCATCCAGATGAAAGAAAGGGTGGTCTCTGATAGATAGATAGATTTGATAGATAGATAGATAGATAGATAGATAGATAGATAGATAGATAGATAGATAGATAGATAGATAGATAGATAGATAGATAGATAGATAGAAAGAAAAAAAGAAAAAATAGAGCACTCACTGCTCTCCTGTTCCAGCAGCTTCTACAGCTTGCTTTGTTCCCAACAGTAGACAAGGCAAGAAGACAGAGGGATCATGATGCATGGGCAGTACCTGCTGTCTACAATACTGCCTAGGCTATCACTATGGGCTTTTATTCCTATGCCTCATTGTAGCACTCGCAAATAACGAGGCAGTGAGACTATATGGGAGAGCTTTAGATTGGCCTATACTGCAAAGGAGAGAGACTGGAAGGGCCTATGCAATAAATCACTATGCAAGGAGAGAGACTGGAAGGGCAGAATGTTAGATTGGCCTGTGTGTCCATGAATAAATCACTATGCAAGGAGAGAGACTGGAAGGGCAGAATGTTAGATTGGCCTGTGTGTTCAAAATAATCCTATGCAGGGAGAGGAGGGGCAGAGACTGGAAGGGCAGATTCACTACAGAGTTGGCTAGGTTTAAGAGTTTAAAGCCGAGGGGATCACCTTCATTTCATCGAGTTTTACTCCACATCACCCAGTTTCAGGCTTGCCACCTGCTGAGAGCATAACACAAAGCACAGACTCTAGAGCTGTAGCAACGATCCCTAGGGATCTCTATTAAAATTACACCTGTGAACTGAATGATGCACTACGAAACCCAGTCGAAACCATCAGAGGTGATGGGAAAAGCTTAACATTTAGCATAAAAGGACCCCCCGTAGCTAGGTTTATAATCAGTTAGTATAGAGACAAAACTAGCTTGTCTTTATGATTGCATATAGGTCTATAGACGTATAAGATTGATAAAAGCAAAATGAGAAGAAGCATTTTAAATACATGCAGTGGCTACAGTGCTGCTGAAAGCCCATCCTTTGGAAGACTTCTTAACTCTTTTAGTACCAGAAGTATTCGTAGAAGATGCTAGTTATGAAATATCCATGTTTAAAATTCATCAGTGCATTACTGTATGTATGTAAGTTGTACCCCACCAAGACATCACACAAGCGATAAACACCCGGTGACACAAAGTGCCACCCTGTGGATGAGGATCACCAGTGGAGAGGTCCCCGAAACCCGTTCAGCCGCTAGGCCATATTTCAGGCCTGACTTTATTTAGGGTACCCAGCAAAAGCCAGGGTGGGGCTTCAAAATAACAAAAAATTGCATCCCATTTTAGTGAACAATGCACTACTTTCAAAACCAGCAATATGACAATAGTAGTGACCATTGGATACGCCATATTTCTTGAGTTGTGTTCTGACTAAATTTTAAAAGCTGAGCTGATAAGCTCTGGAGGGGATTCAGCGGATAGAGTGATTCACACATCATGCGTTGTTTGGGACTCATATAATTCAGATGAGCTGGTCTAACTAGTCTTATAGTCTTACTCTTCATCATCATGGTTGCCCGTAATTCCCATACCTCCTTGTACACAATTTAACACTCAGTTTAAAAGGTGCCTTTCTTTGTGGGTTCCAGGGCCCCATTGTGAAGGAAAGAAAGAATAGACACGCTGCCGTCAGTAAGCATCATGTAAGAAGCAAGTAATTAGGGTGTTTCCTTCAACTGAAAGGCAAGGAACTAACAGTCTGGTTGAACTTTGTAGTTCTGTGTCCCGCATTATGGGGGAAACAAGACTAAACCCACTGCTCTCCCCCAATAAGCATGTTGTGGATTTGACTATTTAAGGTTATATTTTGAAGTCAGAATGCAGTAGCCTGTGAGGTGAGAAACAAACAGTCTGCATACAAATAAGCCAGATCTGTAAGATGTATGTGCGTGCAACACTCAAGTTCTGGAGCGGGACCAAAGACCAGAAATGAAATAGCAACAAGAACTTGTTCGCTGGAATTTTGCAGCTATTGAAACACTTAGATGAAGTTTCGAAAGGTGTCAAGCAGTATGTAATCTGTTTAGACAAAAAGATACAGTATGTAATCTGTTTAGATACTAACTACTATGCCGATGTGTCTGCTGTTATATTGATGCCTTTTGTATGATATTTTGTTTTCCTGCTAGAGGACTAGCATACCTCCATTGAGTGATGCTCTTTCGGTAGCTAGAAGTCAGTGCGTCCATTACACTTGCCTGGTGCTACAAGGAGCATTCTCACAGCAAGCAGGGTAAGTGACAGTCAGTGTCTTTCTTTGCATTCTGTGGTCGTCCAACAACAACGTGACTGCTATGGGAATACATCAGCTAAGTAATTTTGTATATTTGTGCCAAGCATGTGGTTTTGTTGATTTATGTAATGTGCTGATTGGATGAATGGTTAGAACGCTTGGCTCTCAAGCAGGAGAACCAGGTTCGAATCCTCAGTAAGGCTGGGGATTTTTTTCCTGTCAGGGGGAAAATCAAATCCTCACCTGCGCAGTCGTGTCGACAGCACTAGCCATGCGCCGTAAATCCTCAGGCTCAAAGATCCCCCCTGCCTACACCGCAGAAGTTGCAAAAGTTAAGGCAGTCATTTGAACTTTTGTCAGTTGGCTGTATACTGGGACAGCTCAAGTCCCAGCCCTCGGTAGTGTCCTGTTAACAACATCAGAAGTCACTAATTCTAAACAATAAAATATAACATCAGTAATTGTTCCCGACAGGTCACAGATAGGATACTCAACGCTGATACCATTCCTTCTGTCCCGCAACCTTCCGCGGAGTTTCCTGTCTGAGCTTGTACATACCACACATGAAGACAGAGGGACATTTATGAAGGTAACAGTTATGTGTTTATCATGTGTGGTTAACGAAGTCATACTCTAGGGCCTGTGGGATCATCATGTTCTTTATTAACCCTTTCGCCACAAGAAGCTGAAAAACAGACACTTCGGGGTGTGTCCCGCTTCCCATAAATGTCACTTTTCTCACTTATCTGTGGCGACCTGTCTACTAAATGCAGAGTAAATGCTATTGGCTGGGTTTGCACCTGCTATAATGTTTAGGAGGTCAAGGTATGAATACACTAGCATTATGGATGGGAGATGAGGGTGTATCCTTTGAGCTAAATGGCTTGACCTCAGACTTTTCTCCTAAGCCTAGGTGATAGAGGTTATGGCGGCCTGGGTCACCTGATGCTTTTTTCCATGGCCCCAAGGCAATGTATTCAATTGACTGTTTGACCCTGGTTATGTTTATTGATTACTCCTTTTACATCCCCGTGTGGGTTCCTGGGCCCTGTTATAGGGAAAACAAGAATAGACTCACTGCCTACCCAAAAGCATGTCGTAAGAGTCGATTAATTGTGAGCTTACTCGAAGCCGGAGTGCATCTGCCTGAGAGGCAAGGAACCAACAGTCTGCACACAAATGAGTCAGATTTGTCAAATGGATGCACACACAACACTCAGATTCTGAAACGACTGCAGTCCAGAAGGGGACAAACAACCAGAACTTTCCGCCAGAGTTTACAGCTGGTGAACACGAAAAAGAAGAAATTACACATGTGTTTAATGTTTCTGATACTCTAATCTCAAATAACACTTATTTGTTTTTCTGATTTTCTAATCTCAAATGACTTATTTGTTTTTCTGATTTTCTAATCTCAAATGACACTTATTTTTTTTCTGATTTTCTAATCTCAAATAACACTTATTTGTTTTTCTGATTTTCTAATCTCAAATGACACTTATTTGTTTTTCTGATTTTCTAATCTCAAATGACACTTATTTGTTTTTCTGATTTTCTAATCTCAAATAACACTTATTTGTTTTTCTGATTTTCTAATCTCAAATGACTTATTTGTTTTTCTGATTTTCTAATCTCAAATGACTTGTTTTTCTGATTTTCTAATCTCAAATGGCACTTATTTTTTTTTCTGATTTTCTAATCTCAAATAACACTTATTTGTTTTTCTGATTTTCTAATCTCAAATGACACTTATTTGTTTTTCTGATTTTCTAATCTCAAATAACACTTATTTGTTTTTCTGATTTTCTAATCTCAAATGACTTATTTGTTTTTCTGATTTTCTAATGTCAAATGACTTATTTGTTTTTCTGATTTTCTAATCTCAAATGACACTTATTTGTTTTTCTGATTTTCTAATCTCAAATAACACTTATTTGTTTTTCTGATTTTCTAATCTCAAATGACACTTATTTGTTTTTCTGATTTTCTAATCTCAAATGACACTTGTATTTTTAATTTTTCTAATATTCATCTCTGTAAAACGGTATTTTCTCTACTCCGTACAGATATTTAGTCCTGTTATCCAGTACCTGTCCCGTTACACTGCCACCCTCGGCCTGAATGCTGACACTTACCGTGATCCTCTTACTGTCATGACAGAACTCTGCAGCATTAAAGCGTCCGGCAACACTCGCCCCATTTGTAATTTGGTGAGATATTATTTAAACCTGCCTTGATCAGCATTCTATCATGTTTAAAAAAAAAAAAAGTTACTTTTATTTGGTCACAGAATTAATTGGTGCCTGTTGAGTATATATAGAATTACATGGTTTGACAAAATGGCTAATGGGGGGGGGGGGGGGGGGGTGAAAAACATTTTTGTTTATGAAGAGGTGAGGAAGAAATGCAGGCATTAGATAAGACTCAGCATTGAGAAAGTCTGATAACAATTAGGAATGTCATTGCACTGGAACCCACTGGAACCCACAGGATTGAAGGAATGAAATGTGCAGACTGGTGCTGCCTGTCAGGCAGATACATTCTGACTTTGAAGGAAACGCCCTTGATTAGTTGCCTTCTATGACATGCTTGTAGTTGGACAGTTAGTCCATTCTCTGTTCTCCAAAAAGAAGCCACAGACCCACTCGAGGACGTGATCTATTAAAACTAACCCAGTTTTCTCAGTGCTCAAATAACGAGGTCACACACTTGGATTGATTGGGTCGCTGGGGTTAAAGGACATCCACTATGGTGAGTTACAGATGGATAGAAGATGTTCACATTGGCTGTTGCTATGAATGTAAAGCTGTATGCAAGTGGGGCATGAATGATACGGGTATTGCGGTGGATTTGCAGGAACAGGACGACAGCTTCTGTGTTGTTGCATGGAGGGAAAAATCAGGACGAAACTAGGAATGAATGAATGATTAAGGAGAAAATTATTGCAGATAGTTTTAGGGCTGAATGTCTGGGAGGTTAGTTAGTTGATTGTTTATCCTCATTGGACCCAAACTATTCAGTCCATAAGTGCTCGGATCCACTCCACAGTCAATCGTGCATTGTATAGCGGCTGACAACACCAGTCGTTTGTTGGTTTCTTATTTTTCTTTGGCTTCCTATATAGTGCTCTTGTCTGGCCAGACCCCTTTTAACAAGCTGTTCTTCCAGTCTGGTCATGGTTGCAGATTCAGTCACTAATTGGTTCTCACAAACTTCTCACTTCTCATAGAGCATTTAGAATGTAAGCATTGTCCATGGTATGTCTACCCACCATGGTAGCTTTACCTGCAAGCCTATCAGCTTCGTCATTTCCTTGAATGCCTGCATGCACTGGCACAAATATGAAACTGATATGCATTAGCCCCAACCGCCTCAGAGACTTCAGCCACTGTCTTCAGACCTAGTCAATCTCTGTCTTCCTGAGTATACTCATTGAGCTGAGTTTAGTTGAGAATTGATATCACAGCACTCTGGGCATTCCCATGCATGCTCCATCCTCATCCTCAGCAGCCAGCGCAGAGTTCTAGTATTGATGGTACCGGTCACAGTCTGGTTATATGTCTGTCTTGCCTTTCCTCTGAGTGTAGAGAGCCGGCTAGACCCTCTGGTTACACCCAGGTGCCTCATTCTCTCCAGGCCATAATAATCTTTCTACTGATTCCGTTGCTTGTTCCCAAAGGGCCTTGACCACATCTGCCTTGTCATGCATCACTTCACCACCCAGTGGTTCAGATCCACCCAATCTATCTGCCTGTTCATTACCCACACTCATTGAGTCACAGAAAAAAACATGTGTGTGTAAAGGTTTGCATCTCCAGCCATGTTATCACATTGGTCACTGCCAGGATCTGCAGACTACTTGTAGTCAAGGTGAGAGCACTAGAATCTTGCTTGACAATTCTAACTCCAGCCTGATTGGTAAAAACCCACAAGCTTCTCACCTGACGAACCACAGACCTGTCTGTGTAAAGGACAGCGCCCCCCTCTCGAACATTCTTAGAAAACAAAAATTATACGTCTTCAAGTTATCACTAGCCCTCAACAAATTCTTCCTTTGCGGGTATGGATACCCCACGTGATAAATGTACTGGTAGAGAGTTGAAGTGTCTGAGAAGAAGCACAAATACACGTGTTAGCAACAGTGGTCCTGAAATCCTATGTTTTTATTATGGAAGACTTTTCTTTAACATACTCAGTCATACTCACCATCATTATGTGCCTCCCTAAAGAACAGAATAACACCGTTGAAAGGAAGGTGGAAAAGATGTAAACATACCAGAGCTGTTTTAACAGCATTGTAGGACTGTGGACAAACAGGTGTGCCGGGCCCCTACGACAAGCACTGACAGGAATGAAATGAAAATTGTCCATAAAATTAAACACATACACAGATTAGCAAGGGTCCTCTATACTCGTGGGGCTCCCTGGCAAGTGCCTGATGGGCCTATGTGTTATGACGCCTGATGGGCCTATGTGTTATGACGCCTGATGGGCCTATGTGTTATGACGCCTGATGGGCCTATGTTGTTATGACGCCTGATGGGCCAGTGTTATGACGCCTGATGGGCCTATGTGTTATGACGCCTGATGGGCCTATGTGTTATGACGCCTGATGGGCCTATGTGTTATGACGCCTGATGGGCCTATGTGTTATGACGCCTGATGGGCCTATGTGTTATGACGCCTGATGGGCCTATGTGTTATGAAAATGTGTTATGACATGGGCCTATGTGTTAACGCCTGATGGGCATCAATGACGCCTGATGGGCCTATGCGCCTGAGGGCCTATGCGTTATGACGTCTGATGGGCCTATGTGTTATGACATGGGCCTAAGACCTATGCGTTATGACGCCTGATGGGCCTATGTGTTATGACGCCTGATGGGCCTATGTGTTATAACGGCGCTGCAACATATGAAAAAACAATAACATCAATACATCCTGCAAGGCACCAAGATCAGTACATTAAAGACAGCAACAACAGTAGCACATTTACATCATACAAGCCAGAATAGAAAAGTCGCACAAAGTGATCCATAATTGTATTATCATTACCTGTAGATGGTGGAACAGCCCAACTGGTTGCCTGCTCCTGTCAG
Organism: Candidula unifasciata; assembly: GCA_905116865.2. Lineage (NCBI taxonomy): Eukaryota > Metazoa > Mollusca > Gastropoda > Stylommatophora > Geomitridae > Candidula > Candidula unifasciata. Next base: position 86,652 of record CAJHNH020002249.1, on the reverse strand, counting down.
TGAGGCTTGTGGTATGGAAATGGAAAAACTCACACTTCTGGGTCCGTTTCTTGGGCTGTCTGTTTTTGCAGAGGATGATGTAAGTTGTAGATATGTTTGTGTTATTTTTTTTCCTGGTCATTTTGTGTGTGTTTGTTTACGTGCTTTTCGTGATATTTCTTGCATTGTTACCTGCAAATTGGTTATATGGCTTAAGTAAGAAATTCTTGACAAAGTTTCTTTACAGTACCTTACCTGTGAAGTGTGTTACATTAACACTTCTCTCATCTCTTCTATTTTCATTGTCTTGTCCGCTGTATTCTTGGCATCATTTAAGGTGTTCTGTTTTTATTTTCTAATCAACTGCATTAGGAGCTTTCCTATGTACATCTCTGCCATCAAGCTGTTTCCCTTCTATAGCCAACACCTTGTCTTTAAATTTCTTTTTATTTAGCTTAGCCTTTTCTTTCCTCTCCATCTCATGTTCTCTGACTCGTGTTCCTTTATCTTCCTTCTTTTTTGTCTGCTTGTCTCGTTTCCCCCTTTTTCTTCAGAATATGTTTGTAAGTCTTCCATGAAGTCGAACCTTTATGCCAGGGTTAGCAGTAGAATCAGCCTTGGACAACAGGGGACTTAACATCCAACACCGAGATTTGTCTAGGGGCTGAGTGGTCTCAAGGTACGGCATCCGCCTCGAGGGCTGGAGCGCCATGTTCAAACCCCGGTGAAGGCTGAGATTTTTTCAGGTGAACCTCTAATAATTTCCCCTGGTCTCTGTGTAGTAAGACCAACGGCCGTGTGTTTTGCTGCGCATGTAAAAAATTTCTTGGCTCTTGTAAATTAGTAGTAGTAAGTTCTACCCCCCCAGGACATCATTTGGCCACGTTATGAGAATGAACGGGGGCGCCCAAAACAACATGGAGACGAACGATGGAAAGTGACCTGAGTGCGGCATCTTTGACATGGAAAACTGCACTGAAAATTGCACAGGACAGGAAAGCATGAAAAGTCCTCTCTGAAGCCTCATGTGCCACTAGGCATAACAAAAACTGATGAGGACATCACGCAGAGCGATAAACACCCAGTTACACAGAGTGGCACTGTGGATAAGAATCAATTATGGAGAGGTCCTAAAAACCGCATTCAACTGTTAGGTTATATTATGGCCCCTGGCAACAGCCGGGGTGGAACTCCAATATAACAAAAAAATTGCATCCCACAACGATTTTTAGTTGAAAATCTACCCGAAGTATTTCAGAATCCTTGCCAGTGCAACAGAGTTGGTGCACTGTGCTGAGATTCTTGGGACTCAGGCTTGAGTTAGAAATAAAATCGAGCACTTATGGGTTACACCTGTGTGCCATGAACACAGAGTTTTGAGACAAGATTCAAGTCCAGAAGTGGATGAGCAACCAGAATTTTCCGTCGGAGTTTACAGGTGAACGCAAAGAAGAAGATAGTGTCCTACCTTTTGCCTGGTTGTTTTTCCGGTTCTGGTCTATAGTCCTCTTTCAGTACTTGAATGTTGCATGCCCATCTGTATTACAGGTCTTTGACTCATTTCTGTGCAGACTGTTGGTTTCTTGCCTCTCAGACAGATGTACTCTGACTTCAAAGGAAGTTCCCAGTCGACTCCTATGACATGCTTTTAGGTAGGCAGTGGTCAGTTCCTATTTTCCCTACAACAGGACCCCAGAACCCACACCTGGGTTTGAAGTAAAGGTCCATGGTAGACACTAGCAGCATAAAGTTTACAATATTGTTGACATATTCTTGACTTGCACCATATTGTTGACATATTGTTGACTTGTGCATTACATCAGTTATCATATTTTTGAATTTTTCTTTATATTGGAAGTCGCCGTGGCCAAGTGCTAGACGCTCGCCACGGATCGTAAGGTCGTGGGTTCGCTCCCTGGCGGAGCCGGACTTTTTCCAAAAATGACCTTGGCTCCCAGGTCGACCCAGCCTTGAGTAGGTACCCGGTGCAGTCCTGGGAAAACCAAAGTAAAGGCGGCCGGCGTGATGCTGACCACATCACCCATCTTGTGCCGATTTGTCTATAAAATATAGATCTAGCCCCATATGCCCTATACGCCTAAAGGCGTGGAAAAGGGACCTTTACTTTTACTTTACTTTACTTACTTTATATAATTGACATACTGTCTTATGAACATATTCTTAACTTTTCGTCTTACAGGCAAAGGTTGTCGATGAATATTTCTCAGCTCATCACATGTCACAAGACAATGCCTGGACGATTTGTAAATCACTGATGGGCATCCTCGAGGAAGTTCGAGTAAGCAGCCTTTGAATTTCTTTGTTCTTGATTAACTAAAGTTTATTAGGATGGCCGAAGATGTTGGACTGGATTCTGTCGAGGCCGAAGATGTTGGATTAGATTCTATGGATGTCGAAGATGTTGGACTGGATTCCATGGAGGCTGAAGATGTTGGACTGGATTCTGTAGAGGCTGAAAGTGTTGGACTGGATTCTGTAGAGACTGAGGTTGTTAGACTGGATTTTATGGAGAAAGCAGATGTTGGACAGGATTTTATGGAGGCCGAAGATGTTGGACAGGATTCTATGGAGGCCGCAGATATTGGACTGGATTCTATGGAGGCCGCAGATGTTGGGCTGGATTCTATGGAGGCAACAGAATTTGGACTGGATTCTATGGAGGCTGTAGATGTTGGACTGGATTTTATGGAGGTTGAAGATGTTGGACTGGATTTTATGGAGGCCAGAGATGTTAGACTGGATTCTATGCATACCACAGATGTTGGACTGGATTTTATGGAGGCCGAAGATGTTGGACTGGATTCTGTAGAGGCCGAAGATGTTGGACTGGATTCTGTAGAGGCCGAAGAGTGTTGGACTGGATTCTGTAGAGGCTGAAGATGTTGGACTGGATTCTATGGAGAATTCAGATGTTGGACTGGATTCTATGGAGGCCGAAGATGTTGGACTGGATTCTATGGAGAACGCAGATGTTGGACTGGATTCTATGGAGAACGCAGATGTTAGACTGGATTCTATGGAGGCTGAAGATGTTAGACTGGATTCTATGGAGGCAGCAGAATTTGGACTGGATTTTATGGAGACCTCAGATGTTAGACTGGATTCTATGGAGGCCACAGAATTTGGACTGGATTCTATAGAGGCCGAAGATGTTGGACTGGATTCTATGGAGGCCGAAGATGTTGAACTAGATTCTATAGAGGCCGAAGAGGTTGTACTGGATTTTATGGAGGCCAAAGATGTTGTACTGGATTTTATGGAGGCCGAAGATGTTGAACTGGATTCTATGGAGGCTGAAGATGAACTGGATTCTATGGAGGCCGAAGATGTTAGGCTGGATTCTATGGAGGCCGAAGATGTTGGACTGGATTTTATTGCACCTGACTTCGTCTCGACTTGTCTTGCCACTGAATCCAGGTTTACATCTTAATACTTTTCGTCCAGATGTTGGACTGGATTCTATGGAGGCCGAAGATGTTGGACTGGATTCCATCCTTGATATAGAAGAGGTTGCACTGGATAGAATGGACAGTGATGATCATGTTCTAGATGTGTACTGTCGTAGACTTCTTATCATGTTCTAGATATGTACTGTCGTAGACTTCCTATTATGTTGTAGATACGCACTGTCATAGACTTCTTAACATGTTCTAGATGTGTACTGTCGTAGACTTCATATCATCTTCTAGATATGTCGTAGACTTCTTATCATGTTCTAGATACTTACTGACGTAAACTTTTTATCATGCTCTACATACGTACTGTCGTAGACTTCTTATCATGTTCTAGATATGTACTGTCGTAGACTTCTTATCATGTTCTAGATATGTACTGTCATAGACTTCTTATCATGTTCTAGATATGTACTGTCGTAGACTTATAATGTTCTAGATACGTACTGTCGTAGACTTCTTATCTTGTAGATATTTACTGTCATTGGTAGACTTCTTATCATGTTCTTCTTATCATGCCGTCTTTACTTCCTGGGACTGCACCCAGTACCCACTCACGGTTGGGTCGACCTGGGTAGTCAAATTCTTTTTTTTTGTGGGTAAAGTCCGGCTCCGCCTTAATACACTAATCGGCACAAGATGAGTGGTGTGGTCACCATCACGCCGGCCGCCTTTACTTCCCGGGACTGCACCCAGCTGCACAGCAACACTGCTACTGCATTCCCCATAACCTGCTGGTAAATGCCTCAACAAGGGAGCTCCATGCTTATTGGAATGCTGCTGTGATGTAGGTTCTTGAATCAGCTTAACTCTGTCAGTATAGTTGTCCACACAAAAAGGTTAATACTTTTACTGCAAGCATGATTGTCCGGACAGACACACACTTGTTCATATGTTATTCTGCAGGCAGAGTAATTCATATGTTGTCTACATTTGTATACACAGGAATGCAAATGTTCTCTATAAGCACAGTAATTTTTATGTTGTCTGTGTTGTTTACACAGTAATTTATGTTGTCAACAAGGTAATTTATATTGTTGTCCACAGACACTAATTCACATGTTATCTGCATGTGTATGACACATTTGGTAATTCATGTGTGGTTTGCAGTTTGCACACAGTAATCCATATGTTGTTTTGCACAGAGTAATTCATATGTTGTTTTGCACACAGTAATTCATATGTTGTTTTGCACACAGTAATTCATGTTGTTTTGCACACAGTAATTCATATGTTGTTTTGCACACAGTAATTCATATGTGGTTGGCACACAGTAATTCGTATGTATGTTTGCCCACAGTAATTCATATGTTGTTTGCACACAGTAATTCATATGTGGTTGGCACACAGTAATTCATATGTATGTTTGCCCACAGTAATTCCTATGTATGCTTGCACACAGTAATTATATGTTGTTTTGCACACAGTAATTCCTATGTATGTTTGCACACAGTAATTTATATGTGGTTGGCACACAGTAATTTGTATGTATGTCTGCCTACAGCAACACTGCTACCATATTCTCCATAACCTGCTGGTGAATGCCTTCACAAGGGAGCCCACTCTGACCTTTATTGCCACAGTGTTGGAGAGAAATAACAAACGGGCACAGATTCAGGTATGATACTTAAATCACATTTTTGGCCGGACTCTTTCAGTCTTCTTCTTCCCTGCTTTTGTTTGGGTTCACTTTTTGTTTGTTGATGGATGCATTTTCACATTTATTTCAGCTTCTGTGTTCCTTTTTATTTAATTTTTTTTTTCTTTGTTTTTTCATTAAAAAAATTTCACCTTTATTTCATTTTTTATTACTCGTGTTTGTGTTAATCTATTCTTTCTGTCAATGTTCGGACATTATTTCATTTTATCTACAACGTGTTTGCATAACATCATATTCACCCTCATTTTTAGGATGAAATTTTTCGTTATTTGAAGCCCCACCCTGGCTCTTGCAGGTGCCGCAATAAAGCCAGGCCATAATGATGGCCTAATGGCTGGGCACGGTTTCTGAGACCTCTCCACGGCGATCCTTATCCACACGGTAGCACATTGTGTCATTGGGTGTTTATCACTAGTGTGATGTCCTGGTGGGGTAGAAAGTCAGTCAGTCAGTCATTTTATCTGATTGAGTTTTCATTTGTTTGTTAATTTCTTTGCTCCCATAACCAGACATTTCGCCTTATTTTCACTTACTCAGATTTAAATTCTATTTGTTTCTTTGTTCACTTGTCAGATATTTTCCCTTAATTTCAAATTATGAGACATTTCATCTGTAGTCTATTTGTCTTCACTGCTTGTGTTTATAGATTTTTGTCATTTTATTTCTAATTTAATCTTTAATTAGAAAACTCCAAAACATACTTACATTCTACAATAATATTAAGCACTGCACCCCCACCCACACTTCTTTCATTGCACCCCAAATGTCCTTAACATCCTTGCTTTATTATAGTTGATGACATTTGTTATATGTTAAAGTCTGCTGTTCTTGTTTGCATGAAAGCCCGCTGTTTTTTTTTTTCCTTTTCAAAACTCGATATTTGAGGTGGGTGAAAGTCAGGTGTTTATTTTGTGATAACATTTGAAACACAGAAAAGTCTGCTGTTTTTATAAGTGATGACATTTGAGAATCATGAAAGTCTGCTGTTTTTATAAGAGATGACAGTTAAGAAGCATGAAGTTTTTGCTGTATTTTTTTTTTAAGTTGAGACCTTTGAGAAACATGGCATATTTGTTACATTCACTGTCTGTTTTACACATGTAAGGTCCAGCATTATATTTACTCTCTGTTTTACAATTGTAAGGTCCAGCATTATATTTACTCTCTGTTTTACAATTGTAAGGTCCAGCATTATATTTACTCTCCGTTTTACACAGGTAAGGTCCAACATTATATTTACTGCCTGTGTTTTACACATGTAAGGTCCAGCATTATATTTACTGTCTGTTTTACACATGTAATGTCAATATTTTCTGTATGTTTTACACATATAATTTCTAACATTATATTTATTGTCTGTGTTTTACACTTGTGAGGTCTAACAATATATTTACTGTCTATGTTTTACACATGTAATATCTATATAATATCTAAATAATGTCTATATTTGCTGTCTGTTTAACACATGTAATGTCTATAATTGCTGTCTGTTTAACACATGTAATATCTATATTTGCTGTCTGTTTTACACATGTAATATCTGACATTATATTTACTGTCTGTGTTTTACACTTGTAAGGTCTAACGTTTCTCTCTCACAGTTTGACGAAAGGCTGCTGTGTGGGGATGGTTTTATGTTAAATCTCATGTCCGTCCTACAGAAGCTTTCAGAGAAGATTGATCTGCATAAAGTAAGTCAATGTTTTCTCATATGAGGTTTAGTAGGAATGTCACATGTATCCGTGATATCCATTTCTTGTTGGTTGTCTCCGCAGTATCCTATTCCTGTTCAAACATGTCAGGTGCGTCAGTGAAATTTAGTTTTAACAAGATGGGTCAACAATATCTATGCCTTGTTCACACATGTCAGATGTATCCATAATTTATACCATGCCATGTGTATCCATACTATCCATTTTTTGTTCAGATTTGTCACACACACACACACACACAAATCATTTCTTTGTTTTCTTGAGACATCAGATGTATCTTGAATATATATTTCTTGTTTAAACGTGTAAGTTGTACCCACAATTTCCATTTCTCATTCAAACATGTCATATGTATCCACAATATCCATTTCTTGCTAAAACGTATTAAATGCAGTCGCAGTATCTATTGGGAGGTCCCCCCGTGTGGGTTCTGGGGCCCCATTGTGGGGAAAACAAGAATAGACCCACTGCCACCCCAAAAGCATGTCGTAAGAGTCGACTAATTGGGGAGCTTCCTTTGAAGTCGGAGTGCATCTGCCGGAGAGGCAAGGAACCAACAGTCTGTATTCATGAAAATGAGATCTGTAAAACTGATGCACACACAACACTCAGGTTCTGGAACAGGACTGCAATTCAGTAGTGGACGAGCAACCAGAACCTTCCGCCGGAGTTTACAGCTGGTGAACGCGAAGAAGAAGAAGAAGATATTGGGAGGTGGGGGTGAGCATAAGATGTTTCCTACCCATTTCTAGCCGAAACCAGTGTAACCCCCTCATTTTGTAACGTGTGATCTAGATTCAGTGCCTTTGGTGTTAAAAACGTTTATCTGTCTTCATCTTATTGCTGTTCACTGGCTGTAAACTCCGACAAAAGTTGTGGTTGTTGTTTGTTCACTTCTGGATGTTAGTCTGGTTCCTGACTCTGAGTTTTGCTTGCACATCTGTTTTATAGATCTGGCTTATTTGTGTTCAGAATTGTTATTTCCTCGCCTCTGAGGCAGATGCACTCCAACTTGAAAAGAAACATCCCTAATTAGTCGACTGTTGTGATTTGCAATGAGAAAGAGACAAACACTCTTCTTTGGCCACATAATGAGGAGAGACATTGGAGAACATTGCGACAACTGGCAAGATCAGTGGGAAAAGGGGTAGAGGCAGACCAAGAGAGATGATGCTGGCTTTGCTGTAACGATGGCATGGAGGGATATCATCAAGAGAGCTGTTCCAGTCAACCAGGGATCGTGATCTGGATAGATGCATGAGCGCCGATGCCAGTCGACAGGGCACATGATGATGATGTGATATGCTTGTTAAGGGGCTGTGGGTCTGTCCTTCTTCTCCCCAAAATGAGGCTCCGGAAACTACACAGGGAGGTCAGCTATCTAACTGAGATAATCATATCTAAAAAGGCTGGTCGCCTTTATCTTCCAGGTCATTTCCTGATACAGATTTTAAGCTATGTTGACCTGGAAGCTGAGATTTAATTTTTTTTAAAGAGAACTCTGCATTTAGGCAGTAAACATTTTGGGTCAATAAGCAGGGATCAGACCACATTTATTTCTATATTTATTTGTAAACGACATGCAGGGTTTTTGGGGAATGAACAAGCAGGCAGATTGGCTGGTTCTGTGCCAGTAGTTGCTGAATTTATAACAAGCTGGATGTGGAGAGCAAGTGAACAACAGACACACACAAAGATTATTATTATTGTCTGGATAGAATCATACAGCTAGGAGTGGCCAGGGGATCTGGTCGAGACTTAGGTTTGAGGTTTTGAACAACGGATCAACATCATGGCACACGGGGAGCAACCCACAAGTGCTCCATTCTACTTCTAACTCAAGTCTGAGTCTGCACAGGCTCTGTAGCATCGGCGAGGATCCTAAAATACTTTGGGTAGATTTTTAACTCTAAATTTTGCCTGGGCAGTGCCGTTAGGCTACTCTTTTCGATTTCCAACTGCCAAGGGATTTATTTTACGTACGCAACAATGCACACAGGCATCCTATCTCACTACCCAGAGACTAGGGGGAATTACTAGAAGTCCAAGTCGACATGAAAAAATCCCAGCCCTTACCGGGGATTGAACCAAGAACCTCTGCCTTGAGACTATGCAGCCCCCTAGACTTGGAGGAAAGACAAATTGCTACTGTTACCATCAGAATTGGAACTCTTTGCTAGTTGCTGAAGATGAGGACAGAATGCTTATGGGAATGTCCTGTAGTGCTTTTATGTCAGTTCCTGGCTGAACGCTCAGCAACTCTATGAACAATGTCAAAGCTGGTTAATTATTTTGTAAATGTCTGTCTGATGTTTTTTGTTTCCAGATTGATATTTACTATCCATTCCATTATGAGAATCGAGTCAGTCTCGTGGGGAAATCTAGAATGAGGTTCACAGAGCAAGAAGTGGAGGAATGGCAGAAAGAGATCAGTAAGTGCTGGGCATGTTCTGTATTTATCTACAGAATGGATAAGCTTTATTTTCAGTCTTGTATGTAACATAGCTAGTTGTATGTATTGTCTGTCCCCTGGATAATTGTGTGTTTTATGTTTTTGTCTAACTTATAGCCAACTGTATATTTTGTCTACTTTTTGTAATTGTTGTGTTGTTAATAAAAGGTAAAGGTAAAGTCGGGAGATGTGAACCAGCGTCATTGCACATGGTTATAAACCATAAATGCTCTGCCACCAGTACGGACAGCTGATAAGAAACTGTCCACCAGTGTCGCCGTCCACACGTAACTCTGTAGCTACAGCGATCTTCCTCCATTTACCCCAGAGTGTTAACTCTGGTACCCATTACCTAGAGGCTGGGTAAACCCCGGGAGACCGCCAGTGGGCTGCAGCTAGTCGCAGCTGGATTTGAAAGCAATGTCTCTTATCGACTGGGGCTAACTGATTACTTTTCATATTGGTTATTCATGTTTTTATCCCTATGATTGAGGTAAGTGACAGATTTGTAAGTTAATTGTTTACCTGTCAAATTTTAATGATTTGCAGGTCAAAAACCTAAAAGTGAGGTCAAATTCTCAACGGAATGCTTCTTTCTAACCCTCCACTGCCACCACCTGGCCATTCTTCCTGTGACGAGGAAATACCAGCGGCGCTTGAGAGCCATTCGCGACCTTCACAAGCTGATCTCTGACATGGAGGCTGCTGAGCCTCAATGGAAGAACTTGCCGTCAGCCGCCAGAAGTCGGGAACAGCTCAAGCGATGGAAGTCTCAGTATCAGGTAAGCTTGTCATTGGCTAGGGACATCAGAGATCACCGTGGGCTCTAACTTCGACTCACCTAAAATAATTGTCAGTCAACAGGTCCTTCACAGAACGTCGCTGTCGTCCTGGCATGCCTGAGGGTCTATCATTGCGCGCGTGTTTGTGTCTGTATGCGTCTGTGTGTGTTGTGAGAGTGTGTATGAGTGTATGTATGTATGTATGTATGTATGTGAGTGCATATGTGTATGTAAGTGAGTGAGTAGGTTTTTGTGTGTATGTGTGCGCACACGAGCGTTTGCATGCATTTTACCACCCACGCTTTTGTGTTTTTGCTTGATATTCATAATATGCATATTATTACATGAACATAAAATGCTGAATTGATTTTTTAAAAATACAAACACAACGGCTGTGTGAAAGATAGGAGTTTGGAAGGGCCGAATGTATACGGGCCTACATGCCCAATTTGTGACCTTTTGAAAATGAAGGTTGTTTGTTCATTCTTTCTCTAGCCAATTCTCCAGCCCTCTGTGCCTTCATAGGCAGTGTATTTTCCATGTCTTGTATCCACATTCAGGGAGGTCTACCTCTGACTCTTTTTCTGACCAGAATACCTCAGCTTTCAGGACAGGATTCTGTTTGTGAGCCAGTTCTCTGCGATGATCAGTCTAGTTATTAGGAAATGTCCTAGGAAATAAAGGCAGCTGGTGTGATGTTGACCACCTCACCCATCCAGTGTCTTTTTTTAAAATTTTGTTTATTAAAGATCACGTGCCTTGAGTTTTATTTTCTTGTTTTTGACAGCCTACGCTCATACACACACTTGCACTTGCATGCACACAAACACTTACCAACAGACATACTGATATACCCATGAATGCCCCCCAGCATGTGTCAAACCCGTGTATGATTCAGTATAAGTTGTTTTGTGTTCCCCCTCTTGTGTACAGAGACTTCAGAAGAGCAAAATGTGTGCAGACGCTGGAGTTTTGGACAAGGATATGCTGGTCAGATGTCTTTCATTTTACAGCCGCACTGCCGACCTGTTGATGCGGATAGCTGACCCAGTCAATAGATGGTATGATGTTCTTTCTGTGATCAGTATCCATATTTTTTCAGGGATATGTATCCATATTGTTTCAGGGATATGTATCCATATTGTTTCAGGGATATGTATCCATATTGTTTCAGGGATCTGTATCCATATTGTTTCAGGAATATGTATCCATATTGTTTCAGGTATATGTATTCATATTGTTTCAGGGATATGTATCCATATTGTTTCAGGGATATGTATCCATATTGTTTCAGGGATATGTATCCATATTGTTTCAGGGATATGTATCCATATTGTTTCAGGGATCTGTATCCATATTGTTTTGGGGATCTGTATCCATATCGTTTCGAGGATCTGTATCCATATTGTTTCAGGGATCTGTATCCATATTGTTTTGGGGATCTGTATCCATATTGTTTTAGGGATCTGTATCCATATTGTTTCAGGGATCTGTACCCATATTGTTTCAGGGATATGTATCCATATTGTTTCAGGGATCTGTATCCATATTGTTTCAGGGATATGTATCCATATCGTTTCAGGGATCTGTATCCATATCGTTTTAGGGATTTGTATCCATATCATTTCAGGGATCTGTATCCATATGATTTCAGAGATCCATGTCCATCCATTCCTTGACTTTAAAATTATTATTTACTATTCACTTTCCAGTATTTTACTGAATGGTCAGCACTCTATACCTTTGTCAAAATCAGTGAGAAGCAGTCTGCTGCCAGATCACCTGCAACTGAATCGAACCAGTTATTTGGGAATTAGAAATGCATTCACAGTGCCTAAGCCCCAGACACAAATGACCTTACCATAGTGAAGTGCAGAATTGTTCATCTGCTTCTAGATGCTGGGTACTATTTGTGTGTGGCATTCCCTGTGTGGGTTCTGGGTCCCAGTGGGGGTGGGTGGGGGGGGGGGGCCACTGCCCCCAACAAGCATTTGTTAAAAGTCGACTAATTAGGGGTCTTTTCCCAACAAGAGCTTTCCACTGAAGTTTACAGATGAACAAGGAGGAGAAGAAGAAGAATACAAATTTGAAGTTTCCCTGGCAAGTCATGTGACTGTCATGAACTTTCATAGATTAGGCTAGTAATGTATCAAGAGAGACCATTTGTATTTCAGTTAAATTTTTTTTTTTTTTTTTTTTTTTTTTTGGCTTCATTATCTGTTGATTTAATTCTGTAGTTAGCACTTGATGAGATACATCAAATTATACATGGCAATAAATTTTGTAATGTACTGTTTGTGTCCGCATTGTATTGAATATCAAGAAAATTCCTGGCAAGTAAAGAGACCAGAGAAGATAAAAATCAAGCATTAGGAGAAAAAATATGGCACAGAACCAATTCTAAATTATATTTACTTTTACAATTACATGCAAATCAAATGGTTTGCCAACTTAAAGTGAATGCCTTGTGATGCCATACCTTAACAAGGCATACACTGAAAGAGGGGACAGGCTTGCAGCACGTAGTATTAAAAGAGGGGAAGGATGTGGAGCGCACTGTAGACTAAGAACAAGATGAAAGATAACATCAGTGAAACTATATATTAGCACTATGTCTGTAGTGGAGGTGGTCAGAAGAGCAGGAAGAAGCAACTTATAATATCTCCTTTAACACCTGAAGCAGCAAAAGTGGAAGTGAAAGAAGAAGTAAAGACAACTGGCATTATATTCCCCACATCACCCATCAAATGCTAATTGACTTGTAAAATAATTTGGCTCTAGCACAATGCCAAATGTGCCAAAACCTTGAAAATGATCCTGCGTTGTTACTTTATTGTACTGTATTTAACACGGGCCACAGTAAAACTTGTTTCTTGCTTGCAGCTCTGTAGTGCCTCTCCCGACAGAAATTCCAGACTACTATTCTGCGCTACCGGAATTTTACCTAGAGGATATGGCCGATTTTATTCTCTTTGTGCTCCAGTAAGTAGATGTCTGCGGCATGTTGTTCTTAACTTTTTTTTTCATTACGCTGTACTGTAATCTTACACACAGTGTGTTTTTGTGATGATATAATGTTGATGAAATGATTTTTTTTTTTAAACGATGACATGATGGTAAATGTTGATAATATGGTGGTGATGATGTGATGGGAAACAGTGATGATATGGTGGTGATGATGTGATGGGAAACGGTGGTGATGACATGATGTGATGGGAAACGGTGATGATATGGTGGTGATGATGTGATGGGAAATGGTGGTGATGACATGATGGGGAAACAGTGATGGTGATGATATGATGGGAAACAATGGTGATATGATGATGGGGGAAACATGATATGATGGTGATGAATGGAAACATAAATGTGATGTGATGTCATGATTGGAAACAGCGATGATAGAATGCAGAATAATGTGATGACATGATGGGAAACAACAAAAGAATGGGGAATAATGTGATGACATGGTATAAAAACAACAGTGATAGAATGGGGAATAACATGATGAATGATATGATAGAATGGGATTTAAATAACATGATGGGAAACTGATCACCGGCTGTAAACTGATAAAGTGAGTACGTAATTCTGTGCATGACCTGATGATTTTTTAAAAAAAATGCAGACTGCTGGTAAAGAATACTTCAAAATTGGAAGCTCCCCATTATTACGTTTTTGGGGAGGCAGTGGGTCTATTTGTACATCCCTCAGGTATATGCTGTATTGTACATCTAGGTAATGCCACTAGGAATCGTGGAACCAGAGCACAAGCTGATGCTGCGACTGCTGTTGGTGATGCTGTGCTCCCAGAATTACCTGCGCAATCCCTACCTGACAGCCAAGCTGGTGGAGGTGTTGTTCGTCCTGCAGCCTAGTATCCAGCCCAAGACCGAGCAGGTCAACCTGGAGCTGCTGATGTCCGACGTGGCAGTCGACAACCTTGTACCCTCGTTGATGAAATTTTACACAGGTAACCCACACTTGCGCACCTGCGGCTAACCTAATGGTTAGAATGGTTTGTCTTCTTAGAGTTCAGGGGTTCCAGCCTTGGTGAGGGATGGGTATTTCTACTTTCTGTTGGGTGCAAAATAAAATAACAATCATAACCTGCACACTTCGTGGTGACTGCACTAGCCCATGTTACCTTAAATACTCAGGCCCTCCCCCCCATCCACCCGTCCCTACACCACCAGATGGGAAATACAGGGAGTAGTGACAGTTGTGTGTGTGTTAGTTAACCCATACTTGCTAAATAATCTGAACACAGCAGCTAAAGTATGAAAATTGACACTTTAAAAAATTTTTTTTATAGCAATCACAAATCAGGCAAGTAAAAGATTTCAAGTATCTAAGAATATCTTCCAGCGAATAATAGAGGCAGAGATAGAATAAAAATGTAACAAAGGGAATAAAAATCATTGGACATTTGTCGTGGCTAATACTGCGTAATAACCATGTACAAATTGACACTCAAAAAGCTGTACAGTAGTCTCACCAGTAGTGCGTTACCTAGTGCCAAATGTGGACATTAACATCAAAAGGAAATAGAAAAAAGTGAAACAACAGAAATGAAATGTCCGAGGCAATTTGTGAATGTAACAAAAAAAGACAGGATCAGAAATGACAATATCAGGAGACAGGCTGGGATAGAACCAGTGCTAAACTAAATCAAGAGATAACAGATAAAATGGTTTGGACATGTATCAAGACTGCCACGGAATAGTACCCCTCATTAAGCCCTGTCACTTAGACACAACGGAAGCAGAACCAGAGGTCACCTACACAAGCGAAGGATACACGGAGTATTGAAAGCTATGAACACTAGCATCTAAATGCATACACCAATGTTTGCATCAGATGCCTCTTAAAGACCTGATGCTGAAAGGCAGAACAAGGTCTGTAGAAAAGAAATAAAGAAGATTCCAGACATGGCAGTTCACTCTTGAAGAGATACGTGACAAGGCAGATGTAGTTAAGGCCCTTTGGGAACAAGCAACCGAATCAGTAGAGAAACAAGATTATTATACCCTGGAGAGAATGAGGCACCCTGGGTGTAACCAGAGGGTCTGGCCGGCTCACTACACTCAGAGGAAAGGCAAGGCGGACAAATAACCAGATTGTGACTGGTACCATCAGTATTGGAACTCTGTGCTGGTTGCTGGAGATGAGGACAGAGCGCATATGGGAATGCTCTGAGTGCTCTGATGTCAATTCTTGACTCAACTCAACTCTTGAAGAGAGAGGTATTTCAATATTTGTGTTCCACCAGTTGTATACAGTAAACCACACATGAAGATTCACTCATGTACTCTAGAACAAAAAACTAAAGTCAAGAAGTGGACAAACAACCAGAATTTACTGCCACAGTTCACAGTCAGTAAACACAAAGAAAAAGAAGATTTGTGCACAGGTATTCTGCCTTTGACCATCTCCTATTTGTTGCTAAGGCCACAACATCACCTTTAGAAGTATAACCTAACAGCCAAGCTGTTTAGGGTTGTGCTTGTGTCCTTAGCTGTATTCAGCCAAATAAGCTAATAATTTCTTGACATTTAGTTATTTCTCTCAACATTTGTGGCTTAGACGTTGCAAACACGCTTCATAATTTTAGGATGCAAATTTTGATCCCAGCTGTGGGCAATGAGGAGCCCAGCTGTGGGCAATGAGGAGCCCAGCTGTGGGCAATGGGTGTTGAGAACTGACCTTGAACTGACTTCCTTAACAGTCCGCTCATAAAAGGTGACTAATAAGGGATTTTTTCTCTCTGAAGTCGGAGCTTATATCTGCCTGAGCTGCATGGAACCAAAAGTCTGCATGTCAGTAAGTTGGCATCTGTAAAACGGATGTGCATGCAAGTTTCAAGTTCTGGTCCAGAAGTGGATCAATAACCAGAACGTTCTGCCAGAGTTTACAGTTGCTAAACACCAAAAAAAAGAAGAATATATAATGATTTCTCAGTTTTTTTATGGCTTTTTTCCATTTCAGACGTTGAAACGACGGGTGCCAGCAATGAGTTCTATGACAAGTTTACTATCAGATATCACATTAGTATCATCTTCAAAACCATGTGGACTATGCCATCCCATCAGCTGATGTACATGAGAGAAGCTCAGTAAGTGTTTGCACCTGTCTTTCCAGCTCAGTAAGTGTTTGCACCTGTCTTCCCAGCTCAGTAAGTGTGTGCACCTGACTTTCCAGCTCAGTAAGTGTTTGCACCTGCCTTCCCTGTCAGCTGTCAAGCTCTCACAGTAGTCTAGTAGATTCCCATCCTGTCATTGCCATTATTCCCCATTTATCTTATCAGTGTTTCCCATCTTGTCATTGCCATTATTCCCCATTATATCATTATAGTTTCCCATTGTGTCATTGCCATTATTCCCCATTATATCATCATAGTTTCCCATCGTGTCATTGCCATTATTTCCCATTATATCATTATAGTTTCCCATTACATCATTGCCATTATTCCCCATTATATCATCAGTGTTTCCCATCATGTCATTGACATTATTCCCCATTATATCATCATAGTTTCCCATCATGTCATTGCCATTATTCCCCATTGTGTCATCATAGTTTCCCATCATGTCATTG
>CAJHNH020002249.1:32500-65000 GCA_905116865.2 Candidula unifasciata | reverse complement strand
CTTTGTTTCAGGAGCAGCAGCAGTCGAAGACTTTACAGCTGTCCTCTGATGAGCGCCAGTGCCGCAACTACCTGACCTTAGCCACCGAAACTGTTGAGATGTTTCACTATCTGACAACGAAAATTGTTGAGCCGTTCTTAGTGCCTGTAAGTGCCAGTTAGTTGTCAGTGTTAAGTTGTTGTGGTAAACATTAAGTTAATGTCATCATCAAATGTCATCTGGTTGTTAGTGTTGAGTTGATGTCATCAGCAGGTGTCATTAAATGTCAGTAGTACAATATCTCATCACTTGTGATGATTAAATATGGAATCTTTTTTTACCATTTGACATATGTAAAGTATCATCGTCAAACAGTTGTCATGAAAAATGGGTTATTGACAAACCATTTTTATGTGTGACGTGTCATTTGTTGAACCATTGTCACGTATGAAGTATCATTGTCAAACCATTTTTGTGTGGTGAAGTATCACTATCAAATCATTGTCATTTATGAGGTGTCATTGTCATCTGTGAAATGTTATGTCAAAACCATTGCTGTGTGTGAGATGTCATTGTCAAACCATTGTAATAAGGACTATTGTCAAACTATTATTATGCGTAAAGTGTGATTTTTAAACCATTGTTATGTGTCTAGACATGTCAGACGATCGCTGTATGTGAGTTAACTTTGTCAAACCATTGTTTATGTGCGCTGTTATTGTGAAATCATTGTTGTAAGTACGCTGTTATTGTCAAACCATAGTTTTATGTACACTGTTATTGTCAAACCATTGTTGTATGTACGCTGTTATTGTCAAAGCATTGTTGTATGTACGCTTTTATTGTCAAACCATTGTTGAATGTACGCTGTTATTGTCAAACCATTGTTGTATGCGCTGTTATTGTCAAGCCATTGTCCTGCAGTGACTGCTGTGAAACCATTCTTGTGCGTTAGGTGTCATTGTCAAACCTTTGCATGTGTGTTCTTGTTCTTCTTCTTGTTCTTCTGCGTTCTATCCCTGCAGTGTTGTCTGCTCGGTCCTTGGCTGTTGTCTAGGGGAGTGCACTCTAGTTAATGATGTGACTGACACTCTACGACGACACAGATGTTATGAGTAGACACCATCTCCGTGATACATAACTGTTTATCAATATTTGAGCACTTACACAATATGTCCAGACCATGTCCTACTCAACAAGCACAGCATCCGAGCACCACATCGTTCAAACACCAATACATTGAAATGTGACGCATTCACACTCTGGAGTTCTCTGTCTTCCCTTCAACATCTCCGCATGGTTGACTCCGCTGCATTTGTGGTTTCCTGCAACTGAGCCAGTTGAACTTCACTTTGATGAACGTTGTAGTCGAGTCGTTGTCTTGAAGTAATCAGTTTCACATTGACAAGGATTGTCCCCATTCACTCTGGATCAAACACACACCCTCTCGCTCCAACGGTCCAACACAACCTGTCTAATAAGAACATGGGCTGATCTTATAACTAATTCTCCTTGGGTTCCACGTGGCAACACGCGGTCGTTCCCCTCCTTGAGAACCTCGCTGTCCCCGAGGGTCTGGCTTCTCTCGTTTTTTTGGTGACCCTCGAGTATTTCCCCCAACCTTCTTAATCAGGGAATCCTCGTGTAAAGATATCCCACATTGTAATCCCCCAGTTGAACACAGGCCCTCAGCCAACTCACGCCAGGTCATTCTATCCTTCACTGTCTAATGCAGCTCACCCCACGACCTTCTGACCCCCGTCTTTTTAACTTCATTCTCTAGCTGCCTTCTCCGGTTTGTGTTGTTGTTGTTTGTTGTTGTTATTATTGTTGAGTTCACTAAAATGGCAGGTGGCCGATCACGTTTAAAATTGTGCGCACTTTTGCGGGTGAAGTGCCAGCTTTTGTGATTGACCGTTTGCTCCAACAGTGAGCTGCAGATCTGCTGTGGGACCATTAGTGCTGGCACATCTGACAGCTGCATTATGTATTTTGTACTTTGCATGTGCAAGCTTTAAGATTTTGCTGGGACTGACAAGTTTTTGACTAGTTTTCAGTGAAGAAAATTTTGTGTGCTTTTTCACTGGCACAGTAACGGAGCACTTATACGGCGAGACTGACGACTTTTTGTTTATCTTTTATGTTACATTATTTTTTTTCTTCTGCACTCACACTTGAAAGTGTGGTTGTCATGTTCTTAAATGGTTTACAGCTAGGCTGCAATATCTCTGCCTTTCAGTCCAACATATTTGATTACAGGAAAAAAAGTTGCTTAATTAGTTGCCTCTTATGCTTGTTAAGGGGTAGTTTGTACTCACCCCTCCCCCCCCCCCCTTTTTCCCCAAATGGGGAGCCCGGAAGCTACGTAGGAACCTGTTTGTTTGTTTATATTTTCAATGGATCAACATCACGGCACACAGATGTAACCCAAAAGTGCTCTATTCTAACTCAAGCCTGAGTCAGAAGAGTCTCAGCACAGTGCACCAACTCTTTTTCACTGGCAGGGATCCTGAAATACTTTAGGCAGATTTTTAACTCCAAATTTTACCTAGGTAGCACCATTAGGTTACACTTTTGATTAACAACTACCAAGGAATTTTTTTTACATGTGCAACAAAAGACACGGGCGTCTGCTCTTACTACCCAGAGACCAGGGGAGATTACTAGAAGCCCACATGAAAAAATCCCAGCCTTCCCCGCTGCTTGAACCAGGGACCTCCTGTACTCAAGGCAGACACCATACCTCGAGACCACTAAATCCCCCCCCCCCCCCCCCTTCCCGCCAACATAGGGACATATGATTTCTTTTCGCAATAAATACAGTCTTACTTTTCTTCTTTCCCTCCAGGAGTTGGTTGATCGATTAACAGCCATGCTGAACTTCAATCTGCACCAGCTGTGTGGGCCCAAGTGTAAGAGCCTGAAGGTGAAGACCCCAGAGAAGTACGGCTGGGAGCCCAAGAAGTTGCTGAATGTGCTCACAGACATCTACCTGCACCTGGACTGTGAAACGTTTGCTCAAGCCATTGCTAATGATGAGGTTTGTTTGCCACCTGGCACTTTGAATGAATAAAATCTCTCTCTCCCCCCCCCCCCCCCCCCCCCCCCCCCCCCCACTGATTTTGCTGTGAAGCTAGCAGAGAAGAGTTATGTGTGGTCAGCCTCTTTCCTTGGAGCCTGCTGTTCTCATGTATCTAATGAATGAATGAATCAAGAATTGATATCACGGAACTCAGTTCCCATGCTAACAGTTTCCATGCTAACAGTTCCCATGCTAACAGTTCCCATGCCAACAGTCCCCATGCTATTCCCCATGCCAACAGTCCCCATGCCAACAGTTCCCATGCCAACAGTTCCCATGCCAACAGTTCCCATGCTAACAGTTCCCATGCCAACAGTTCCCATGCCAATAGTCCCCATACTGTCCCCATGCTGTCCCCATTTCCGTTTTCCCCTCCAAATAAATATCACCTCCCATCTACTAACCTCTTCCCATGCTCAGGCATTTGAGCAACATAATTAAAACTCTATCTTGGATTCCCCTGTGGAAGATAAATATATTCACCTAGAAAATATGAATACTCTATGGAAGATATGGATACTGAATGGAAGATGTGGATATTCTCTGGAAAATATGAATACTCTATGGAAGATATGGATACTTTGTGGAAGATATGGATACTCTATGGAAGATTTGGATACTTTGTGGAAGATATGGATAGTCTGGGGAAAATGTGGATACTCTGTGGAAGATGTGGATACTCTATGGAAGATATGGATACTTTTTGATAGATATGGATACTCTACGGAAGATGTGGATACTCTACGGAAGATATGGATACTCTACGGAAGATGTGGATACTCTACGAAAGATGTGGATACTCTACGGAAGATGTGGATACTCTACGGAAGATGTGGATACTCTAGGAAGATTGGATACTCTGTGCAAGATACGGATACTCTGTGCAAGATACGGATACTCTGTGCTAGATACAGATACTCTGTGCAAGATACAGATACTCTGTGCAAGATACGGATACTCTCTGATCTGTTGCACTCTACGGAAGATACAGAGACATCTTGCAAGATACATCCTCCTCTGTGCCAAATACGGATACTCTGCTCAAGAGGAGTGGCAGCAGCCAATCTGCTGCACCTTTTAACCCAACAAATCTGATTTCAGCAAATCCATAACGCAGCTGATCGCTCAAAGGAGTGGCAGCAGCCAGTCTGGGGGGGGGGGGGGGGGGGGGGGGGGGGGGGGTGGGGGGTCTGATTTCAGCCATCCATAATTGGACACTGGATCCCACATAGGGAGCAGATAATTGTTGTAGTTCTCTGTTCCTTAGCACCGCACAACAGAACTGACTCCTTCTTTTGCATTCCCCCAAAGACGTAAATACGTTGTGTCCATTTACAGCATGGCTGCGGATATTTGCACCTTTCAGCCAACACATCCGTCTTCTGTAGGATTTTGTTGTCTGTTAGCCTTCCCAATAGCTGTAAGGATTTGACATTACGGATAAATATTTAAGTAATTTTAATTTCTTTTTTTTTTCTGTAGATGAGTTTTGAAGCTTTTGTTATTCACAAGGCACGTCCAACATATCCATAGGTGCCATGATTTATCCCACACACCCCCACACCCCCCCCCCCCCCCCCCCTCCCATCATATGCACTGGCATCCATTCCTGCACTGGTTTTGAAGACTCACGCAGATCTGGTTTGCCTCTCATGCCTGGCTGTACCAATCTTTAATCCCAAATCTTTTATTATTAACAACAACGTCGACATGAACTGCCACCTTTTTTTTTTTTTTCTTTTTTCCACCTCCCCATCTACTGCTTCTGGTGTTGAGAGAGACATAAGATTCTGTTTTTTTGTTTTTCTGGTCTGCTCGACTATAGACACATCGTGCTGTTGTCAGGTTTCTCTGATGTTATCTTGCCATTACTACCTGCATTTTCAACTTTTGTGGTGTGGGGCAGGGAGGTCTTTGAGCCTGGGGATTTAAAACAACAGACTGGGCTGGTCAGAATTTTACCCTCCTCCCGTAGAACCCCTAAACTTACTGATGATTTATGGGCTCACAGAACTAGCCTTCAAGGGTTAGGTTAAAGATTGGACCCCGGCATCCCGTAGAATCACCCCCAGCCTTGTCAGGATTTAAAAAATAGGGCCATGCCTGAGCAAGGTTAGGATTGTAACTCCCCCCCCCCCCCCCACTCCAGAAGAAGAAGAACCCCTAGCCTTACTGAGGATTTTACTTGCATGGACTGGGCAGGTTTTAGGATTTGACTGACTGTTTTACTGTACTTTTTACCCCTAGCCTTACTGAGGATTTGACCTGGGTCTCCACAATAGGAGCCTAGTGTCTGAACAATCTGGCCAGCTGCTCCTCGGGTGCAGTTATGGCAAATTTCAACTGACTGCATTTTAAAGGCTCATAATTATCAGACACAATATGCCGAAGGCACGTGTTTGATTTCCTACTCCCGACAGGTCAAAATGAATTAAAACTTTACGCTCAACTGCACAGATTTTATTTAATTTTTCAGAGAAATTTTAGTTTTCAAATGGGATTTTTCTCGAGACAAAGATTTTAAAAAATGACTTTGGCTCCCAGGACAATCCAGCCTTCAATGGTTACCAGGTTAAAGAACTGGGAAGTAAAGGTGGCCGGCATGATGCTGACCTCATCATCCACCCAGCGCTTGTTGGTCTTTAAAATATAGGTTTAGCCCTATATGCCCAGTACGTCTGAAAGCTTGGAATGGGGTCCTTGACTTACTGTTTTACTTACTGTTTTACTTACTGTTTACTTACTGTTTACTTACTGTTTACTTACTGTTTGTTGTTATGTGTACTTTTTGTTTTACTTACTGTTGTACTTTATATGTAATAACTTACTTACAGTTTTACTTATTTAATGTGTTTTACTTACTGTTTACTTACTGTTTTACTTACTGTTTTACTTACTGTTTTACTTACTGTTTTACTTGACTGGTTTACTTACTGTTTACTTACTGTTTTACTTACTGTTTTACTTACTGTTTTACTTACTGTTTTACTTACTGTTTTACTTACTGTTTTACTTACTGTTTACTTACTGTTTTACTTACTTTTTACTTACTGTTTTACAGAGATCCTATAGAAAGGAACTTTTTGACAATGCCATTGAGTGTATGGTTACAGGCACTGCATTTAACATCGGATGAGTTACAAGTGCACTCTTATTGTAAGGAATTTTCAGCACAGATGCACTGTTGTATTTAATGCTATTTGATTTAGAAACACAAGTTCAGTAAGTTCAATTTCTGGGAACAGATCCACTGATGAGTTAATGAGGTTTTGTTTAGTTACAAGCAAACTGTAAGGTAATTTTCTGGTTACAGATGCACTGTTCTTGTTTTTTTGTTTTTTTTTAAGTTACAAATGTGGTTGTATGTGTAATGTAATTTTTTTTTTTAGTTAAAAATGCACTGTTATATGTTATGTCATTTTTTTTTATTTACGAATGCACTTTTATATGTAATGAAATTATTTTTTATGCTAGGGACGCACTGTTGTATGTAATACAATTTAATTTTAGTTACAAGTACACTCTTATATGTAAGGTTATTTTCTGGTTACAGATGCACTGTTGTATATTATGTCATTTTATTTTAGTTTCTAGTACACTCTTATATGTAATATTATTTTCTGGTTACAGATGCACTCTTGTATGTTTTGTCATTTTGGTTTAGTTACAGGTGCACTCTTATATTTAATGTCATTTTCTAGTTACAGATGCACTGTTGAATGTTATGTAATTTAATTTTAGTTACAAGTGCACTCTTATATGTAAGGTAATTTTCTGGTTACAGATGCACTGTTGTATGTAATGTCGTTTTGTTTTAGTTACAAGTGCACTCTTATATGTAAGGTAATTTTCTGGTTACAGATGCACTGTTGTATGTAATGTCGTTTTGTTTTAGTTACAAGTGCACTCTTATATGTAATGTAATTTTCTGGTTACAGATGCACTGTTGTATGTAATGTCGTTTTGTTTTAGTTACAAGTGCACTCTTATATGTAAGGTAATTTTCTGGTTACAGATGCACTGTTGTATACAATGTCATTTTGTTTTAGTTACAAGTGCAGTGTTTGTATGTGTTATCGTTTATTTTAGGTGCAATTTGCACTGTCATATCTCGCATCATCTGTATGACAAATGGTTGGTGTAGTCAACTGCTACAGCACAAGAAAGAATGAATTATAGGACAAATCTGTGGATATTGTATAGAATGAGATGCAAACTTTAATGTCCCTTACAACACATGAAAGACAGGGTTAGGAATACCAGTATTAGAGAGAAAGTTGGAAAAAGACTGGCCGAATTTTAATGACAGGCAAAGAATGAAATGGTGTGGCCATCTAGTAAAAATGCAGCCAGACCAGGCTGCACATATGATTTTTGGTTACAGCAGTACATATGGGAAGAAGGCGAGAGGAAGACCAGAAAGAGATAGATAAACTATGTTGATGAAACTTGCAAATACATAAACAAATGCATCACCCAAGCCATTCGAGAAGCACAAGACAAATACAGAAAACTGTGATGCTGGGTTTCAACCTGGTATCAGTGTGACAACAACAGAAAAAGAAGACATTGCCTGTAACCTGTACGATTTCTGCCATTTTTGCTTTAGTTTACCGGTGCACATTTTTTCCTGTTTCTTCAGATCCTCTCATGGACACACTTATGATGGACCCAGTCATCTTGCCAAGCGGGCAGGTCATGGAGCGAGCAATCATCACCAGGCATCTCCTCAACTCTCAGACCGATCCCTTTAACCGACAGCCTCTTCGAGAGGACCAACTGGTTCCTGGTTAGTCTTTTTTTTTTTTTTTTTTTATTTTTCTTGATTTGTTTGTTAAATAGTGGATAGTTAAATTAAACTCTCTTTTCTGTATTTTAAATTGATATGTTTTACTTTTGCTTCTGATTACTCTGTTATCAATATCACGTCGGCTGCCTTTACTTCCCAGGAGTTTGCCTGTTACCCACTCAAGGCTGGGTCAGCCTGGGAACCAAGGTCATTTGTGAATGTATAGCTGCTTTGATAATCTGTTTAAATCACCATTGATCACTGGCATCATAAGAGCTAATAGACTGAAATGGTTGGGGCATATTGAAAGGATGTCAGATGACAGAGAGGTAAAAACTGTATACTTAAGGGAACTGAATGGTCATAGACAACTAGGCAGACCAAGAAGACGATGGAGAGATAATGACCAGACCTGCAAACACTCAATGTTACCAACTGGCAAGAGAAGGCCAACCAGAGAGAGAGATGACTGGAGGCAGGTGATACCTGCAGCAATGAACATCAGAATGTTGACGAAGAAGAAGATAGCTGTGTTCATTTTTGAACCCATGACCTTTGGATTGGCAAGCATGCATCTGTCCACTACACCACAGTGACTCCCTCATTCAGATTTCGACCCATGACCTTTAGAATTGCAGGCAATCATCTGTCCAGTACAGCTGTCCTGACACTGGTATCGCTTTGATATTTTTCCCCTCATTGTATTCTGTCCACTACACCACAGTGACTCCCTTATTCAGATGTCGGCCCATGACCTTTGGAATTGCAGGCAATCATCTGTCCACTACAGCTGTCCTGACACTGGTCATCTCTTTGATATTTCTTTAAAGGAACATTGTCATAACTTAGGATTGTTTAGAAGGCACATTATATAATTATACAGCAAATAAAGTAAAGGACCCTTTTCCCCGCTTTTAGGCATATAGGGCTAGACCTATATTTTATAGGCCAATCGGCACAAGATGGGCGATGTGGTCAGCATCATGCCGGCCGCCTTTACTTCCCGGGACTGCACCCAATACCCACTCAAGGCTGGATCGACCTGGAAGCCAAAGTGATTTTTGAAAAATAGTCCGGCTCTGTTAGAAAGCGACCCCACGACCTGCCGATCCACTGGCGAGCATCTAGCCACTATGCCACAGCAAAAATAGCAAATACTTATGTAATATAATAAGGATGGTCTCTTTGTCATGCGTAGAAAAATGTGTAATTGTGTAGCAAATACATATGTGTAATGTAATGATGGTCTCTCTTGTCTTGTATAGCAAGGTCTCTCTTATCTTGTATAGCAAGGTCTCTCTTATCTTGTATAGCAAGGTCTCTCTTATCTTGTATAGCAAGGTCTCTGTTATCTTGTATAGCAAGGTCGCTCTTATCTTGTATAGCAAGGTCTCTCTTATCTTGTGTAGCAAGGTCTCGTATCTTGTATAGCAAGGCCTCTCTTATCTTGTGTAGCAAGGTCTCTCTTATCTTGTGTAGCAATGTCTCTCTTATCCTGTATAGCAAGGCCTCTCTTATCTTGTATAGCAAGGTCTCTCTTATCTTGTTTAGCAAGGCCTCTCTTATCTTGTATAGCAAGGTATCTCTTATCTTGTGTAGCAAGGTCTCTCTTATCTTGTGTAGCAAGGTCTCTCTTATCTTGTGTAGCAAGGTCTCTCTTATCTTGTGTAGCAAGGTCTCTCTTATCTTGTGTAGCAAGGTCTCTCTTATCTTGTGTAGCAAGGTCTCTCTTATCTTGTATAGCAAGGTCTCTCTTATCTTGTATAGCAAGGTCTCT
This sequence comes from Candidula unifasciata, assembly GCA_905116865.2. Lineage (NCBI taxonomy): Eukaryota > Metazoa > Mollusca > Gastropoda > Stylommatophora > Geomitridae > Candidula > Candidula unifasciata. The sequence goes on along the minus strand of CAJHNH020002249.1, from coordinate 55,373 downwards.
GTTATCTTGTGTAGCATGGTCTCTCTTATTTTGTATAGCAAGTCTCTCTTATCTTGTGTAGCATGGTCTCTCTTATCTTGTATAGCAAGGTCTCTCTTATCTTGTGTAGCATGGTCTCTCTTATCTTGTGTAGCAAGGTCTCTCTTATATTGTGTAGCAAGGTCTCTCTTATCTTGTATAGCAAGGTCTCTCTTATCTTGTATAGCAAGGTCTCTCTTATCTTGTATAGCAAGGTCTCTCTTATCTTGTGTAGCAAGGTCTCTCTTATCTTGTGTAGCAAGGTCTCTCTTATCTTGTATAGCAAGGTCTCTCTTATCTTGTGTAGCATGGTCTCTGTTATCTTGTATAGCAAGTCTCTCTTATCTTGTGTAGCATGGTCTCTCTTATCTTGTATAGCAAGTCTCTCTTATCTTATATGTGTAATGTAATACTGGTCTCTCTTTGCCTTGTGCAGCCACAGATCTGAAGAGGAAGATCGATGATTGGCTGGCAGAGAAGCGGAAGTAGATTGCATCCACTGTACGCACGCAGGAAGGGGACAAAGTTTGGACTAATGGCTGGCCGTTACTTGCTGCCAAAAGGACATCAAATGAGCACCATTGTTGCTATAGAGTTAAAATTGGGGGAACATGATTTTTGCAAGTGTGTTTTGGGTGGATGGTTACTAGTGGGAAATTGGAGTGGACATGGTTGTTACAAATGGGAAATTTGAGTGAACATGATTGATGTTTGTGTCATATTGAGGAAGTATGATGGTTTCTGATGGGAAATTTGAGTGAACATGATTGATGTTTGTTACTAGGAGGAAATTTGAGTGAACATGATTTGTTACTAGTGGGATATAGTGAACATGATTGTTACTGGTGGAATCTTAGAGTAGACATGATTGCAACTGGTATGAGATTTGAGTGAACATGATTGTTGCTATTGGAAGATTTGAGTGAGCATGATTGTTGCTGGTGGAGGATTGGACTGAACATGGTTGTTACTGGTGGGGAATTTGGGTGAACTTGGTTGTTACTAGTGAGGACTTTGAGTGAACATGATTGTTACTGGTGGAATATTAGAGTGAACACGATTGTTACTTGAGAGATGGTGACCATGATTGTTACTGGGGATATATTAGAGTGAGCTCGACTGTTGCTAGTGGGGGATTAGAGTGAACATAATTGTTAATAGTTGGAATCTTACAGTGAACATGATCATTAGTGGTGAAATATTAGAGCAAAGATGATTGTTAATAGTAGATCATAAAGTGAACATGATTGTTACTGGTGGAATATTAGAGTAAACATGATTGTTACTGGTGGAATATTAGAGTGAACATGATTGTTACTGGTGGAATATTAGAGTGAACATGATTGTTACTGGTGGAATATTAGAGTGAACATGATTGTTACTGGTGGAATATTAGAGTAAACATGATTGTTACTGGTGGAATATTAGAGTGAACATGATTGTTACTGGTGGAATATTAGAGTGAACATGATTGTTACTGGTGGAATATTAGAGTGAACATGATTGTTACTGGTGGAATATTAGAGTAAACATGATTGTTACTGGTGGAATATTAGAGTGAACATGATTGTTACTGGTGGAATATTATAGTAAACATGATTGTTACTCGTAGAATATTAGAGTGAACATGATTGTTACTGGTGGAATATTAGAGTAAACATGATTGTTACTCGTAGAATATTAGAGTGAACATGATTGTTACTGGTGGAATATTAGAGTAAACATGATTGTTACTCGTAGAATATTAGAGTGAACATGATTGTTACTGGTGGAATATTAGAGTAAACATGATTGTTACTCGTAGAATATTAGAGTGAACATGATTGTTACTGGTGGAATATTAGAGTAAACATGATTGTTACTCGTAGAATATTAGAGTGAACATGATTGTTACTGGTGGAATATTAGAGTGAACATGATTGTTACTGGTAGAATATTAGAGTAAACATGATTGTTACTGGTAGAATATTAGAGTGAACATGGTTGTTACTGGTGGAATATTAGAGTAAACATGATTGTTACTGGTGGAGTATTAGAGTAAACATGATTGTTACTGGTAGAATATTAGAGTGAACATGATTGTTACTGGTGGAATATTAGAGTAAACATGATTGTTACTGGTGGAGTATTAGAGTAAACATGATTGTTACTGGTAGAATATTAGAGTGAACATGATTGTTACTGGTGGAATATTAGAGTGAACATGATTGTTACTGGTGGAATATTAGAGTAAACATGATTGTTCCTGGTAGAATATTAGAGTGAACATGATTGTTACTGGTGGAATATTAGAGTGAACATGATTGTAACTGGTAGAATAGAGTGAATATAATTGTCAATAGTGAATCAGAGTGGTAATAATTGTTAATAGTGGCATTAAGTGAACATGGTTGCTGTTTGGGATGGAGTGAACATGGTTGCTATTTGGGATGGAGTGAACATGGTTGCTATTTGGGATGGAGTGAACATGTTTGCTATTTGTGGGACTGTGAGTGGGTATGAGTGCTGTCTATATGACAGTTAGTCAATATTATTGCTGTCCTTCCAGATTATATGTTTGCATGTTGTTATTAAATGAACAAATAGTTCTATATTAACAGCCTTGATTTCATTTCTATTGTTGTATCACTTTTAACGTATGCCAGTGGAAGTTTAAGAACCACTAAAGACATAGAATGAGACTAAAATGCATTCAAAGACATGCCTAAGGAAATAGATGAGCGTTAAAACGGTACGGATAAACCTGAGATATACAAAAACAGGGTAAAGTTAAGATGTACTTTCTTCTTCTTATTCTGCATTCTGTCGCCCAGGGTTATGCGTGGTCTCAAGGCATGGTGTCCGCCTCGAGTGCTAGAGGTTCCAGCTTCAATACCCAGGTAAGGGCTGGGATTATTTTACGTAGACTTGGACTTCTAGTAATTTCTCCTGGTCTCTGGGTAGTGAGATCGGACGCCCGTGTGCATTGTTGAGCACGTAAAAAATCCCTTGGCAGTTGGAAATTGAAAAGAGTAGCCTAACGCCGCTGCCCGGGTAAAGCTTTGAGTTAAAAATCTACCCAAAGTATTTCAGGATCCTCGCCAGTGCTACAGAGCCTGTGCACTGTGCTGAGCTTCTTCGGACTCAGACTTGAGTTAGAAGAATAACGGAGCACTTACTGGTTACTATCCGTGTGCCATGATGTTGATCCGTTGTTCTAACCTCAAACCTCTATCACCCAGCGGAATATAGGCCCTCAGCCAATTCATTCCAGGTTGAATCTATCCTTTCCTACTGCATGCAGCTTGACCCCATGTCTCCTCATCTTTCTTCTTCTTTTGATTTGAAGGATATCCCTAGTGAGTTGACTCCTAGGACATGCTTGCTGGGGATGCAGTGGGTCTAATCTTGTTTTCCTCACAATGGGGGCCTCTAGGACACTCACTCCCTACCATTGTTGAGATCACTGCAAAGTGGTCTGCTGCCAGATTGACCACAGGATATATACTAAAATATGACCAGAGGCATTTTTCTTTTTCTTAAAAAGGCTGACCACCTGGTTATAATTTACCTCCACTACCAACTCTATACAAAACAGAACAGGCATTTTGGGTTGTCCAGATAAAAGGCATCTGCAAGAAAAGAAAAATGCTGTCATTTTAAAAGATCTGAACATCAAGGAAGATTGGCTAATATTTTGGTCATATCAAGCACCCCTGGGGGGGGAATAGCAGAAGGTATGGCACCGGGAAGGAGGGACATGGTCCAACCAATACAAAGATGGATACAGAATATAAGTGACTCCTTAAATATGAAAGTACTCGAGATGGGAGAGCCGGCGAGACACTGAGATTCGTTCAGGCAGACTGTGATGAGCAACGTTCTGCAAAGGATCTGCTGCCGGATAATGATGGTTTTAAAAGACGCATGTTTGCGCACTAGTGGACTTTCGGGAGATCAGTGTTGAACATGTGAGAAATGCAGTTTTCAAAATAACCTTCAAAAACTTCTTCTTAGAGTCTGTGCCATGTGGTGCTTGTAGTCATGTCTATCCACAACCTTCTGTCTTGTGTACTTTCAATCAGCTCTGACACAAATGATCCTCCATGCCAAGATGTCAAACCGTCCAGCATCTGATCTCTGTCTCCCTCCGCCTCTTCTTCCTTCAAATTTTCCTACCGTCACGACGTACTCCAGTTTTCTCCTTCTCACCACATGAACAAAGAATGCAGAGTGTCTCTTTCTGATGTGGGCAATCAGTTCTCTTCATTGGTCAGTTTTTTTCACGACATGCTCATTCTTTTTATCTCTCCACCTGAAAGCAATGCTTATTCACTGTGCTACATGGCAACCCTCGGCTAAGTTGATGCGAACGCTTCGTAATGCCGGGATGCAGGGTTTGATCCCAGCTGCGGGCCATCGGCCTTGCGTTGGTTTCAACAGTGGTATCAAGAAAGCCGATCGTCCAGAAAGCAATGGCAAACTACTGGACGTAAATTTACCTAGAAAAACCACACAGCAGCCAGGGGCTGTTGGGGTTGGTTCTGCAACATCCTGTAAATGATACGCAACTATCCACCATACAGCAACCAATTTTGATCAATCGATAACTATTAATCAAGTTAACAGATGCAAGTATTTAAGAATAGTCATAACATTTAATGCAAAATGCCTCGCAGAATTTGGAACAAGAATCTTCATGGGAAAAGTGGTCAGCAAGATGCAAAAGATTCTCACTAACAACACCAATAAGGTGTCACTTGCAGTGAGTAAAAGTGTTAAAGGGATGTTTTTGTATTTCTATGTTTGTTGGTGTTGGCTTTCCCCCGAGAGAAGGAAAGCAGTTACGAGAAACGTAGGAATAGAAACATATCGCTGTTTCCATACTCCTGAACCGTCGCGCAGGTAGCAGAAAGTGAAAATTATCAATTATTAACGCTGAGAAGACGAGAAAAGAGGGAACAGTTAAAGCATTGACAATACGGAAAACATGACACCCCTGCAACATAGGAGAGGTCATGCGGCTCGACGAGGCAAGAATGGCAAGGGAAGTCACTCTCTTTCTGGCCTTGAATGTAGAACCTGTGTTGTTATATAATATAATACAATGAGCAGACAAGTTGAAAAATATTGCTGGCGGTAGAGTTGTGGTTCCTGAGAAGAATGCAAAGAGTATCATAGAAGAATAGAAAAATAATCGAAACAGTCCTTATCGAGACAGATAAGAGTCGTACATTTATAAGAACAACTATTCCTTAGTGGTCAATATTGTTTTGACAGAATATAAACAAGAATTTTTAACAACTGGCAAGAGAGATGGAAAGAGAACAAGAGGAAGGCGAAGATAAATATACCTGAATGACCAGGCCAGGTGGATGAGGCTAGACGAAAACATTGAACTGATCCGTGATTTTGGTGATCATGTGGGATGGAGAAACACGACAGCCCACGCTAACCGACACGGGACAGGATGATGATGAATTACTAAGCATGAAGACACATCAAACTTCTTGTGTAACATACCATTCATCTGTCCTACATTCACTGTATACACACACACTTAACATTTACATATAAATTCCATTTACAGTATATACAATCATATGCTAGCGAGCTGTACGCACAGGGTTTAACAGTTACAAATTACAAACTGCTAAATGCACGTACTTATTCAACCATTCTAATATCATCAACGTATGTAGGCAAGTATCCATTCATCCATTCAAACATCCGCCAGTGCACGTACCACTTTCACATACATACATTCATACATATTCGCGTACCCACATGAACACATACATCTATGATACACATGAATGATCGTTTTTATTTTAGTTGGGATTTTGAAACACGCGTAATGATTTCTTTGTGAAGCTGAATGACATTTTAATTTAGACGGCGTTAAAAAAAAAAAAAAAAAACTATACCTGAATAACAGCTTAAGTGTGTTTGCATATGCGGTAAAGTAAATATTTTATGAATTTTTCTTGGAAATGTTTTAGAAGTTGATAAACTGTCCCTGCTTGCTTGCTGGTAAGTTTCCTGTTAAAGTTTAAAAGGTTACATTGTCTGCTTGCGAGAAGTTTCTCATTATGTTCGTTGCATTATTTTAATAATAAAATTAGTTGCGCGTCTATTTTCAAGATGTTGTGGAACCACCCTCATTATTTGTTGGCGGTTTGCGTTTTCATTAGGCAATGTTTATGCCCAGTAGTTTGCCATTTGCTTACTGGACGGTCGGCTGTCGTTTACCACTTTCTGATCCACCTCAAGGCGGTCTGCTGTCAAATCGCCTGCAGCTTAGATCGAACTAAGCACGGGTTCAGCACTCCTAGTAATTTATCCCTGGCCTCTGGGTAGTAAAGTAAGATCAGACGCCCGAGTGTATTGTCGCGCACGTACAAAATAAAATCTCTTGGCATATGGAAATTGAAAAGAGTAGCCTGAGACGTCGCCTATGCAAAATTTTGAGTTAAAAATCTAAGCAAATCACTTCAAGATCCTCGCCGGCGCTACGGAATTCAAACTCAAGATACTTCAGACTCAAGCTTGAGTTAGAATAGATCGGAGCACTTATGAGTTACTGTCTATGATGTTGATCCGTTGTGTAAACCAGCCAACTCCATGTCAATCTACATTCTGTCAGGAGCAAACGAGACAGTGATAAGTATTATTTCTGTCTTTTTTTTTTCATTCTTCTTCTTCTTCACTTCCTCTTTTACCGCTGTGGGTGTCGAGGGAGATATAAGGTTCTGTTTCTAGCTCTTCTGGCTGCCTCGGCCATAGGCACATCGAGCTGTTGTAGAGTTTCTCTGATGTTATCCTTCCATCTTGTTCTTGGTCTACCCCGTGCTTTACGTCCTTCTTCTCTTTCCATGTATGCTTTGTATGGTATGGTGTCACAAGGCATTCTCTCTAAGTGGGCAAACCATTTCACTTGCTGTCTTTGTATGTAATTTAGAATTGGTTCTGTGCCAACTTTTTCTCTTATTATCTCATTCCTGATCTTATCTCTTATGGTCACTCCTACAGCCCTTCTCAGACATCTCATTTCCGTGGTTACTAATTTTCTTTTATGGTTTGTTGTGAGTGACCATGTCTGGCACTGGTAGCACAGAGTTGGAATAAATATGCTTTGAATAAGATGTCTCCGTTTATATCTCATTTTGATTTTTGTAGCGGTAAAAAATTCATTGCCGGCTTGCTAGGCCTGTCGCAACTTCACCAGAGCCCCGTTGGCCAGGACGTTTCGGGGTGACCCAGGGTGGCCTTCATGGCTACCGTAGCGGTCCCGTGGCACGAGGCCACACCATACTTCGCCCACACCTAGCAATCCCCTACTTTGTCCTGTTACCACCTCTCACGACGAGGACGTGGGGTTGGTCTTTGATTTTTCATTATCTCCAATTAATACATGGTCCGACAATTAAGTAATGAGACTGATTTTATTATGTGCAAGACAAAAATTTCATCTATTAATCAAAGCATGGAATCCAAAGAGGCAACCTTCTTCTATGATCTGGCAACTTTTCATCGCCACCCGATAAGCAGACAACAAACAAACATTAACATAGTCAGAGGTGCATTGTTACGTAATCAGCATGGTAATCAGTTTATGGGGATAATTGTTTATCTGGTGCACAGGTTTTCATCTGGTATTCACGATTCAAAAATGGTCTGGAAATGATTGCTAATGCAACTATACTTGGACGCCCAATTTATGTTTGTAATGATGAACTCACTGCAAAAGTCAGAGAACGGATACAAGAAGATCGCTCACTGTGTGGATGATGGCAGATAAATCGGGTGTTAATAGAGAGACCATTTGTAAAATTTTAGTGCAAGATTTTGGTAAGAAAAAAGTTTCTTGCCGGTTTGTCGTTGTCTGATGACCAAAAACATCAGCGGGTTGAGTACCCAAAAGACATAATAAAAACAGGAATTTTTGGCATTAAAACAGGTGTGTGTTCTCAACGATCCACCCTATTCCCCAGATTTGTCTCCCGGTGATTATTTGCTATTCCCAAAATTAAGGTTACCATTAAAATGACGCCTCTTTGACAATATTAATGACATCCAAAGGGCCGTAACATCGACTTTAAGGGCCATAACAAGAGATTAACTATAGAGGTCGTTCCAATGTTTATTAGATCGTGCCACTCGCTGTATCAATGCTCGAGAGGCTTACTAATAATTAAATGCTGATTATATCGTCAACTGTTGATTTTTTAAAATTGTATTGAATTAGTTTCATTACCTAATTGTCGGACCTTGTATATTCCTCCAGGGTCGTAGGCTGTGGGATTAACATCTCAAAGATGAGAATCAAACCGCTGGAAATCCCAGAAACCCTGTTTAAAGCCAGATTATTATACTGTTGTGTCATTATATGTCACATAGGGCTCGCAGTCTATTCCTCAATTCAATTCATGAGGTGAAAAGGCCTTGTGCTCCAAGGCCAACTCTGCGTACATCGCACAAGTGGTAAATGCATGTAGTAATGGGAGCGGTCTTCCTCTTTCAACCTCCCCCTTCAGCTACGCGTCGCATTTCAACAGATCGCTCGGTAACCGCGCCAGACCGCTTTTATGGTGGGGAGCTTTTTTGAAGATTTATATTTCTTCTACGCCTTACAAACGCATTCAAGAAATATGTAAATATGGCACAACGAAATTAAAGAAGCTTTTTTTTTTTTTTTAAGTAGCGCTCCACCCCTCGCCCTTTCCTTTTTTGAGTAAATCGCAAGGCCTCCGACCCCATGAATATATAGCAAGACACCCATGCACCCTTAGGTATGAGGCAATACAACCGCTCCCCACCATCATCATTACCACCACAATCACCACACACCCCCCCCCCTCCCCACCATCACCACCACCACACACGCCCCCCCCCCCATCATTACCATCACCACACACGCCCCTTCCCCGCCCGACCATCATTACCACCACACACACCCCCGTCCACCATCACCACCGCCACACATGCCCCCCCCCCCAACCACTCACACCCCCGTCCACCATCACCACCGCCACACATGCCCCCCCCCCCCCCCCCCAACCACACACACCCCCGTCCACCATCACCACCACCACCACCACACACGCCTTTTCCTTTTTCAAACATAGCACTATGTGATTAAGAAGAGGACAATAGATACCGCATAGGAAATAGAAAGCACTGAGATAAGTTTTGGACAGACTAATGTGTTCCTAATTTATAATTAACTAACCGTACCCGGCCACGCGTTGCTGCGTCCCAGTCGGGCTAGCTGGAACAGAAATAAAATAGAAAGCGCACGTGTCTAATATGGTTAATTTCGGTCATTTTCTGCGCAGATAGTCTGATCTGCCGTCTCTATAACAGGCAACATATAATTGTGTCCTTATATTAGTGGTCGTTTAAAGTGTATTATTAAGACCCACCCCCACCCCCACCCCCACCCCCACCCCCACCCCCACCCAAATGTTTTGTTTGTTTTGTTTTTGTTTATTACATCTGAAGCTTTTCGTATTTGTTTTTTTAAAAGCTCAAAGTAAAGTTTACTACTGTAGTCTAAGTAGTCTAAACAAAAACACACAAACATTTGCCCCCCCCCCCCCCCTTTTTTTTTCCCTCCCAAATATAATAGCTGAGGCAGCGCTAACAAAATATAAATAATTTTTTTAAATGAAAACTGTAAAATCATATTTTAAGCTCTGTCAGCTAAAAGTTGCTGTTACCCCCTCACCTCTCCCAGTCCACCGACTACTCCTCTCTCCCTTTCTATGAAAAATTTGAAATTGATCACATTCATAAAAATTGACATTGGCATCTGTGTCCACCTAGACTAAAATGAATGGCAGGAATTGTAATTAGAAGTAAATGCGGCCAGTGTAGTATTTACCCCATCACCAATCGAGTACCAGCAATATAACAACTAAAAAAAAAAATACTGTCACTACTGTTTGTTTTACCAGCTTTGTAGGTTGGTGTAGACAGTGTGTCGGGAGCCAGAGAAGCCGCATGGATAGTGATGTCGCCACAGACTGTTCAGATAAGAATGTTTAATTGTGCGCCCGACAGAAAAAGTCCATCACCTTACTGGGGATCAAACCTGTGTCTCTCGCCTGACAATCCGACGTTGTAACCACCCGGCCAACCACACCAATAACTACTGCTATTCTGTTACTGCTGCCGCTGCTGCTTCTATGAGCAGATTGATCTTGTTGGCAAAGCGGTTACTGTAACACGGTTACTGTGACACGGTTACTGTGACACGGTTACTGTGACACGGTTACTGTGACTTCCCCGACATGGGCAGTAGTGATGTCACTGATGTCCAGTGACCTGCATATCGCGAAGAAGATCGTGTCGAGGGTTGTGGATATGGGAGTGAAGCCTGGAGCTTCAAGGGCAAGAGTCGTCTGATTAATTAACACAGAACGGGCCTCATTAGTGGTTTTTGCGCCAGTGGAGCTAGCGAGGGAAAGGTCTGAGAACATATAGATCTGCTGTGATAATAGTTTTAACTTATCAGTAATCTTTTATTCCCATGTCTTTTCATTCCAATACAGTATTTCAACAACTATTAATTCCCGTTTGTTTTCATTCCCATATCTTAACAGTTCCAATCAGTCTTTCAACAACTCTTTGTCCCCATAACGAAATAATTTATTATCTCAAACAGCTTTATGCAGATTTATGAGGTCAACAAAGTTTTGGGAACGCGGCAACGAAAAAGAAATCGGATCGTTGGAAAACAAAACCAAGATGCCGATGTGATCGTCAATGGAACTATGTCGTTCGTGCTCTTATACAAAATCATGTGCGTATTCTAAATGCAACGGTGTGTCAAATTTCAAAGCAAACGGTTTGCCTACCAACGAAATTAAAAACCCGCTCTAGGAACGTGGCAACAGAAAAAAATACTTGGATGTTTTGGAAATGTGACATTGCCTCGTCCTTCAAGACAGTATTATTGCGGCTTGTTTGGACTGCCTGGAAGTGGGGGGGGGGGAAGGGGGGGGGAGGGTGCTTCTCTGCAGACATCTCTCTGTGCCTCTGTTTCGAGAGAAGTTAACAAAGATAGCGCGCAGTGTCGTGCCTAACTTTGAATCATTCAAGTTCTAGCACACAGGTTGTATTGCAAACAAAGATCGTATACCAAGCCACAGTTTTCGAACGTATGCGAAGTACTACTGTACTTCAGTTATTTGATTTATTTGTCCTTCAGCACACTAGTATTATTAAAAATACGCATTTGAACATGTTCATATTTCCCTTTAGGCTCCCGCCTTATAAAAATTTAATATGAGGCTAACCGCCCCTTCACATCCGCCAATGTTTTCTACGTGACTTCGCCCTTTTTACACCGCTATTTGAGTACACAAAATGAACAATCGTTGTCCTGTTAATGATTTCTGACAGCTCATACTGCACACACGACTATCCACGGTGATGCTCCATATTTTTTGGTTTAATTTAGAAATGTGGCATCTGTTGTCAGCCGGCGAAAGTGCATGAGGGGTTGTAACTCAATACTGGTGTATTTCAGTTTTTCGTCTCAGAAAGAGAGTGACTTCCCTTTCTATTTATTCCTCGTCGGGTTAGAGGTCCTCTCCTATGTTGCGGGGATGTTATGATATGGCTTGGTTGTGTTGTTCTCTTGGCGTATATAATGTTTGTTTGTGGCAGGTTGTGTTGTCGGGTGTCTATTTCACGGCACCTGTGTACAAGTAAGAAAAATTGCAGGAAGAAGTGCCGCAGGCGCGACGATTCTTGAAGATCGAAGCTGTGATGTTTTTGTATTTCCACGTTCGTTGGCGGTGGTTTCCCCCGAGAGAAAGAAAGCGGTTAAGAGGAAAGTAGGAATAGAAAAATATGGTTATTTCCATACTCCTGAACCGTCGCGCAGGTAGCAGAACGTGAAAATAATCACACAAGAGAGTCGTGAGAAGACGAGAAAAGAGGGAACGGTTGAAGCATTGACAATAAGGAAAACATGACACCCCCGCAACGTAGAAGTGGCTCTTGCTGCATTTTTGCGTTCGAGGAAAACACTTTTAGGTTTTCCTAAAATATTTTTGTGGGGGTTGGAGAGGGTTGGGGGTGTACAACCTGCTTGAGTTCCCAGGTACCGGCACCCTGATCAGAGTGTACACCTACCCAAAGAGCACACGATGATGATGGGTCACCGTCAGTTGTGAATTTATACATAAGCTAAATCAGATACATCTTAGGGCCTCACAATCTGCAGGGGTTTTGTAACGCAAAATATCTGTTGGCAACATAATCAATGATTTGCATTTGGGAAATCAGAAAGAAGGGGAAGAAAGGGGGAGGGGTGGCTTTTAGGTTGCACTTAAAGCCTTTTTGGGGGATTATATAATATAATGTCTTTGATTTTGAAAAAAAAAAACATTATTTTTTTATTTAATATATATTAAACGACAGTATATTTTCATTATCCATATGTTAAAAAGGCGTTTATATTTTAAGATTAGCTGGTGTAATTTTAAACAGTAGGGGCCTCAGGACTTTGTAAAGTATAGGGCCTCATTAAGTCTATATACGGCCTTAATTACCATTGTTGCTGTTATGAGATTGAAGAAAAATAATCGTGACTTGCGTGTGACACGTAAATACCTTAGGGTTAATGATGTCATATGCCATTGACCTTATTTTCTAATCGGATTTTTTTTTTTTTTTTTCTACAAAAGGAATAATTTGCTGCTTTTATCATTTAACTAATGAACAAATCTGTAAACCGCCAGGGACACTTCCTTATCTAAGATTGGGTTTTCAAACAATAAAAGTGCACAAACGTTAACTCATTTTTATTAAAGTGTGTTTCTCAATATGAAGATCAACGTAGACAAAACAGAAGTGATGACACTCTCAAAAAATTGGTGAACCACCAGTATTAAAATTGATGAACACCAATTAAAACTGGCGAAGGATTTTACATATATGGACATCATCTTTTCAGAAGATGGAAGAATAAATCAAGAAATCCAGCAAAGATACAATAAAGACATTCAAGTTTTAGGCCAAGTGTGCAATATGGTCTCTAAAGGAACACTGTTCAAAACAATATTCTTACCAATGCTAAGCTATCAGTGTCAAACATGGAAACTGTTTTGAGAAGACAGAAGGTAAATAGTCACGGCAGAAATGAAATGTTTAGGTACCATGCTAGGTGTAACCAGGAAAGATGGACTTAGGAACGATGATATCAGAAGAAGAGTCGGCACACAGACAGATACACCGACATGTACACACACCCACAGGCGCACACACAGACGCAGACACACACGCAGATGACATCAACAGAAGCCACACAGCCAGCAAAAGACAGGACAATACCTGTAATTCCTCTCTATGCGACGCTTTGTGCCATTCGTAGTAGAGCAAAAGAAGAAGAAGACTGAAGAGTATAACAAGAAAAAGAAAGAAACGCCCATTAGCGTAAGGCGATAATCCCAATCAGCACAAAGAAACATCTCAGACCAAATCTGGTTCGTGTTGAGTAACTTCATCGTGTTTTTTATATGTATATCCTGTTAGTAATGAGACCTTGGACGAACAGGGCAACTAACAACTATTGCTTGAAAGAAGCTAATGAAAGTAGATCTCTATATGCAACAATAAGAAAGAGACAAACACTGTTCTTTGGCCACATAATGAGAAGAGAGACATAGGAGAACATCGTGACAACTGGAAAGATCAGTGGAAAAATGGGTAGAGGCAGACCGAGAGAGATAATGCTGGATGGGCTAAAACGATGGCATGGAGGGATATCATCAACAGAACTGTTCCAGTCAACCAGGGATCGTGATCTGTGGAGACGCATGAGCGCCTACGCCAGCTGGCAGTGCACATGATGACGATGATAGTAATGGCTGAGCCGCCCTTGTATAGTGGCTAGACTCTCGCCTACGGATTCGAAGGTCGTGGGTTCAGGTCCTGAGTGAGCCTGACCTTTTTTTTCACAAATGACCTTGGCTCCCAGGTCGACCCAGCCTTAAATTTGTGCCATGTAAAGTTTTGGAAAGTAAAGGCATTTGGTCTGATGTCGACCACATCTGACACTGAGTGCCGATTGATCTATAAATTATAGGTCTAGCCCTGTATGCCCAGTTTGCCTAAAGGGTCCTTTACGTTGTTAGTAGTGAAATGTAAACAAAGAACCGTCACTCAGTTTTTTTTTTTCACAAACATCTGGCAACCTGAACTAATCTTGACCGCATAAACGTATCGACATGGCACTTGATAATGTGTCACGTTATAATTTTTGTAAGATTGACAATGTCGTGCCCTACATTATTCACCCCTTGTTTAATCACAGCATATGTCATTAGCCTCTTTAAATCATTTATTTATATTTGCGTGAAAGATAAAACAACTGGTTGTTCTTTTCGTTTATCTAGCGTGTTTAGGTTGTTGTCTGAGGCCTGGGCGTTGCGAACGGGCTTCATAATTCCGGCAGCTGGATTCGATCGCTGGATTCGATTCCAACACAAGGCGATTTGACAACATACCGCCCTGTGTTGGTTTCGACAGAAGTATCGAGGGCCAGCCGTATAGTAGGCAACAGCAAACCTAACATCTTTTTCTTCATCATTCCGAGCCCTTGAGGTTCACTGATGCAGATATCGCCAGCCTTCATTCCTCTCACTTGTTAGCCTTCTCTTTCTTTCCAGTTGATAACTCCAAGTATTTGCAGGTCTGTGTAGATATCTCTCCATCGTCTTCTTGGTCTGCCTCGTGGTCTACGACCATTCATCTCCTTTGTGTTTACAGCTTTTACCTCTCTGTCATCTGACATTCTCTCAATATGCCCCAGCCATGTCAATCTATTAGCTCTCATAATGCTAATGATCAATGGTTATTTAAACAGATTGACGAATTTCGTTGTTGCTTCTCATTCTCCATTCCCCACTGCTGGCATCTTGATGGGTCCAAAGAAGCTGTTTTTAAACATTTGTAATAAAACTTCATCTCTTTTATTCGTGCTCAAAGTTAGAGAAAAGCGACTACTACTGAACGTCAAATTGCCTTGCAAAGTGACAAACTGCAACAACAACAAAAGACACGACAAGAAACAATAAATGCTAGGGTTTTTTACAGCATCATCATGTAAACGTTTCGCAACTTAACTTTTAATTTTAACGTATATACATAGATGTCGGCTCTGTGGCTAAGTCAATGAGAACGCTTCGTAATGCCGGGGTGCCGGGTTCGATCCCAGCTGCAGGCCATGCGCCTTGCGATGGTTTCGACAGTGTATCAAGAAAGCCGACCGTCCAGAGAGCAATGGCAAACTACTGGACGTAAATTTGCCCAGAAAAACCACACAACAGCCAGGGGCTGTTGGGGTGGGTTCTGCAACGTCCTGTAAAGGTTACGCAACTAACCTGATGTACATAGATGAAAACAAAGGCCTTAATTTAAGTAGCAGATAAACAGAAGTAATTGTAACTACGCTGGATCGAAGTATAAGCAAAGTAAGCTAAAGCTTAGGGCGTAACAATCCGCAAGAGCTTTAACAAAAAAAAAAAGTCCTGTCTTTCTGACATATTTCCGATTTTCTAATAATACATTTTAAATTTATCCCTGACAAATACGTTTCAAATTGTAGCGTAGTTTTGTAGAGGATTTTCTATATATGTATATATATATATATATATATATATATATTATATATATATATATATATATAATATATATATATATACATATATAGAAAATCCTCTACATATATATTGTTAAAAATTAAAACAAATGCATAATTATCAAATAGCGCGTTTGTATAACCTGAAGGGTAAGCCCGTGTGCCTTAAAACTATCTATGACAAATATGCACAAGAATTGTCCATTGATTTTTTTTCAATCCTATGTTATTTTTGTGTGGAATTTGAAGTTTTGCTCATTAAAGTACAAAAATTACTGATGTCAAAATTATAATAAAATTATGTTTCTTTCAGTAGCTATGCAGTTTGTTTTATATATATATATATATATATATATATATATATATATATATATATATATATATATATATATATATATATATATATATAATTTTGCAACACATTGTTTGTTATTTCTTTTGATAAAAATTAAACAACGGTATATTTCCTTTAACTGTATATCTAAAAGGCGGGTCTATTTTAGAGTTCTCTGAGATTAGCTGGCGTAATTTGAAACGGTAGGGGCCACAGGGCTGGATATAACTCAGGGCCTCAAACCCAAATCCGACCCTGCCTCTTGCATTTGTTTTCGATATCAAGAAGCTTTCACTTCATGTATTTAGTGGTTGTCCAACTTTGACTGGCACATGTTGGAAAAAAAAAAAGTTACAATAAAAATATTTCGTTTGATTCTACAACTAGAGAATTTAGAGTTCCATACTGTGTTCAGACTTGTAAAAACAGGCTGTTGCCTTGCCAATGTGTGTCATAATTTCTGTCTGTGTGTTTCATTGACTATCAAGATTACTTTTTAAATAAATAAATTGTTCTGGTACTTTAATTCTTTACGAAGACAGAGTAAATGATGATAGGAAGACATAAAGACAATTTAGAAATTAAATTAAAAAACAACACCCTGAGACAAACAGAGGAATTTAAGTATTTGGGATCAATTTTCACATCCGACGGAAAACTGGACAGAGAAATTAGCTCGATATGTGCCAAAGCTAATCAAGTAATGGGGCAACTATCTTCCCAAGCAAATACCTCGGAGTACTAAAGTGAATCTTATGAGGACTATTTTTTTTTTAGGGGGAGGGGCAACACTATGCTATCAATGTCAAACGTGGACATTTACATCCTCCAATAAACCTAAAATTGTGACAGCAGAGATGAAATGCCTTAGAAGAGCTGCAGGAGTTTCAAGGAAAGACAAAATACGAAATCACGAAATCAGACGAATGCTAGGAATAAAGCCAGTCTTACAGGTCATCAAAGAACAACAAATGAAGTGGTTTGGACACCTAACAAGAATGCCCTGGTACTATCTGCCTCAACGAGCCACACTAAAACGTTACAACGGGTATAGAGCTAGTGGAAGACCTCGGAAAAGATGGAGTGATGGCATTAATAATAGCCTTACAGAAATGAATATCAGACTTAATAGTGCTCTTGACAGAGCTCATCAACGAACATTAAATCTCCCCCCCCCCCCCCGACACTTCGATGAGGTACAAGGTGGAAGAAAAGAAGAATAAGAAGAAGAAGAAGAAGAAGAAGAAGAAGAAGAAGAAGAAGAAGAAGAAGAAGAAGAAGAAGAAGAAGAAGAAGAAGAAGAAGAAGAAGAAGAAGAAGAAGAAGAAGAAGAAGAAGAAGAAGAAGAAGAACTTTAATTCTTTTTGTTTCCAGTGTTACACCTGCTTGACCCGTTATTGGTGTCTTCGATATATGTGTCTTTTGATAACTTATTTGTAGTCAAATTATCGATTTTATGTTTTGTTAAAAAAAAAAAAAATTATAATAATTTAATGTTGGTAATGTTGTTACTTAGCAATCAAATGATCGTGCCATTGCAGAACTTTCCTTATCTAAACAATCACGTGTAGACATTCATAATAAGAAATAAGACTTTTTTTTTAAAAATGATGTCATGGTTTTTTGCCAGCTAAGTTTAATTTTTTAGCTCTAATTTCAGTGCTGTGAGATTTGACCCCGAAAAAACTGATTAAAGTTTACACCCTAGTTACGTCGTGTCATTTTACGTGGGACTCTTCCATCGAGCAGATGGCACATTGGGTAAGGTGTAGATTGTGAATCAGCGAAAAATAGAAGAAAAATTGTGGGTTTCTTCTTCTTCTTCTTCTTCTTCTTCTTCTTCTTCTTCTTCTTCTTCTTCTTCTTCTTCTTCTTCTTCTTCTTCTTCTTCTTCTTCTTCTTCTTCTTCTTCTTCTTCTTCTTCTTCTTCTTTCGAATGTAAGACGACTTTCCACTGTATGACTTTCCCCTGTAAGATGACTATCCACTTTATGGCTTTCCACTGAAAGATGACTTTGCATTGTAAGATGACTTCCCACTTTATGGCTTTCTACTGTCAGGTGACTTTCCACTGTATGACTTTCCACTGTAGGATAACTTTCCACTGTAACACTTTCCACTGTAAGCTAACTTTCCACTGTACGTCTTTTCACTGTAAGATGACTTTCCACTGTAAGATAACTTTCCACTTTATGGCTTTCTACTGTAAGATGACTTTCCACTGTATGACTTTCACTGTAAGGTGACTTTTCGCTGTAATATGATTTTCAACTGTAATATGACTTCAAACTGTGTGCTGACTTTCCACTGTGAGTTAAATTTGCGTCGCGTTTCTCCTGCACAATCGCATTCATTCACTTTTGTTGCAGAACATGCTCTCTGTTCTGGTGGTGGCGGTGGTTGTAGCTTCACTGCTTGAAGCAGGGGCGGCAGCCGACAACTACGCTTATGAAAAAGGTAAGTCTATGTTTAACTTTCCGCCCTACATCATGAAAGAAGTCAGTGCAAGCAGCAATACAATTAAGTAAATGACCCTCTTGCACGCCTTCAGACGTTTTTGGGCATATAGGGCTAGAACTATATTTTATAAACCAATCGACACTCGGTCTGTGATGTGGTCAACATCAGACTGACCGTCTTTTTTCCCAGGACTTTACCTGCACCCATTTAAGGCTGGGTGAATCTGGGAGCCAAGATCATTTGTAAAAAAAAAAAAAGCCTGGCGCTACTAGGACCTGAATCTACTGCCTTCGAGCCCAACCCCCAGGCGAGACAGGCGGTAATGGCAGTAGTTTTGTTGTTGTTGTTGTTGTTGTTGTTGTTGTGGGGGGGGGGGGGGGGGGGGGGGTTAAATAAATCCCATCTGCTCTCCGTATGGGAAAACCAATTATGAGTTTGTTAACATTGGATGTGTTGGGATAAAAAATTCGCAGACACGGCAAGCCATAATTTGTTTCAAAAGTTAGGCTGAACTTTAAAAATCTGTTACTTGTTAACTATTCGATGTAAGTTAAAATTTGGCATGCAGTCTCTGTTAATAATCATGTCCTTGTAAGTATTTTTTATTCATTTATTTAAACAAACATCTAGTTCTCTCTTTGCTTTTTTAGCGGTGGGAGTCGCCGTGGCGTAGCGGCTAGATGCTCTCCGCGGATCGGAAGGTCGTGGGTTCGCTCCCTGGAGGAGCCGGACTTTTTTTCAAAAAATGACCTTCGCTTCCAGGTCGACACAGCCTTGGGTGGGTACCGGGGGCAGTCCCGGGAAGTAAAGGCGGCTGGCGTGATGCTGACTACATCGCCCATCTTGTGCTGATTAGTCTAGAAAAATATAGGTCTAGCCCTATATGCCCTATACACCTAAAGGCGTGGAAAAGGGTCCTTTACTTACTCTTTTTAGCGGTTTATGAAGCATACAACAGATACCAGTTCAAAGCAGTCAGCATGCTTACTGTAACTTGAAAAAAACTGAGTAAATGGGACTTTCCAAAACATAGAATAACATGCATGTTATAGGCGTTTCACTATCAGTTGGTTTTCTCCAGCATGTCTCCTGTAAGTTGAGGATTTTTCATTGTGTGTGGAATAGGCTGTCAGAAACAATCACCCCGCATCGATTCACATGTGAATATGTGAACCAAACACGCATCGATTCACATGTGAATATGTGAACCAAACACGCATCGATTCACATGTGAATATGTGAACCAAACACGCATCGATTCACATGTGAATATGTGAACCAAACACGCATCGATTCACATGTGAATATGTGAACCAAACACGCATCGATTCACATGTGAATATGTGAACCAAAACACGCATCGATTCACATGTGAATATGTGAACCAAACACGCATCGATTCACATGTGAATATGTGAACCAAACACGCATCGATTCACATGTGAATATGTGAACCAAACACGCATCGATTCACATGTGAATATGTGAACCAAACACGCATCGATTCACATGTGAATATGTGAACCAAACACGCATCGATTCACATGTGAATATGTGAACCAAACACACATCGATTCACATGTGAATATGTGAACCAAACACGCATCGATTCACATGTGAATATGTGAACCAAACAATCTACATACGTGTGTCCCTTACTGTATATTCCTTTTTTCCAGGGGTAAAGAAACCATTAGTCAATCAAAGATCAAAGAAATTCTCCGCTTTAAGAAAACAGCAACACCTGCACAGTAGTAAATTAGAGAATCATAAGTACTTGAGAAATCTGAAGCCACATGTAAACATTCTTGTTGATTCGTACATGAAATTTCGAGATGTTTGTTCAAAGTGGAATAGCACGAGTTTTCTTCTTCTTCTTCGCGTTCACCAGCTGTACACTCTGGCGGAAAGTTCTGGTTGTTCGTCCGCTTCTGGACTTCAGTCCTGCTCCAGAAGCTGAGTGTTGCGTGTAAATCAGTTTTACAAATCTGATTCACTTGAATGCACAGACTGTTGGTTCCTTGCCTCTCAGGCAGATGCACTCCGACTTCAAAGGAAGCTCCACATTAGGCGACCCTTACGACATGCTTGTGGGTAGGCAGTGGGTCTTTTCTTGTTTTCCCTATAATAGGGGTTTTGAAACGAGTTCTGAAGCGCACTATAGCTTTTCTTCTTCTTCTTCTTGTTCTTCTTGTTCTTCTTGTTCTTCTTGTTCTTCTTGTTCTTCTTGTTCTTCTTGTTCTTCTTGTTCACCGGCTGTGAATTCCGGCGGTAAGTCGCGGTTGTTCGTCCAAAATGGACTTTTGGCTTTTACCTTGACCTGAGTTTTGAGTGTACATCCGTTTTACTGGCTTATTTGTTTGCAGTACTCGTTCCCCGCCTCTCCGGCAGATGTACTCCGACTTCGGAGGAAGACGTCAAGCCTATTTGACTGTGGCCATTGTTTTGTGTGGGGCACTATAGCTTAAATCACAACATAACCTGCTAACCGCCCTCTTATGGCTGAACCAAGAAGAATTCTCTGAAATAATTCGCTGGATCTTCCCGGATGCACATAGGGAACACATTCCTTTGATGTATTTCGTAAGATACTTTGACTTTATCAGGTCTGACAAAACTGTTCTTAATAAAAACAGACAATGTATTGATTGGCACTCATAGAAAGATGTAGAAAGATAAAAGGACACACTGGACAACATAAAATCTAAAGCTATAGCTACCGTGCCGGGTAATCGAACCTGTCACATGCAAATGGCGTGTGCGCATCGCAATGGAAACAAGTGTACTAAGCACATGACCAACTAGGCACCTTATAAAAGGTGTCTTCATTGGCTATGTCTATCGCACAGCTTGAAATCCACAACTATGGAATACGGGCAGAATTCATTTAAAACCACTGAGATAGCACCAGAGATTATGGAAATCTGTATTAACCAAGCATAGGTCGAATAACAAACACACCAAAAATTTACAAACACAGCAGACCGTAATGCTTTGTCTAGAATACACAAACATTAAGAAAGAGATTTGCTTGGTATGTTCCATACCATTTATTTATTTATCTATGCCAAGACTTAACCCCTATATTCCGCAGATCCCACGTACTGGCGAAACGTGGCTCAGGAAGAGCTGTTGCTATCACTGCAACAGCCGACCAGAGGCGTCGCCAAGAATGTGATTCTGTTTCTGGGTGATGGCATGGGCCCCACCTCTGTCACTGCCGGGCGGATTTTTGCGGGACAGTTGCTAGGGAAAAAGGGAGAGGAACATAAGCTCAGTTTCGACCGTTTTCCCTACACGGGACTGTCGAGGGTAAGACAACTAGAGCAGTGATTGTGTAACATGTCTGTGTAAAATCTATAATTGTGTAACATAGACATTGAATTTACAAAGCGGTTCTTAATATGTAGTTAGCGAACGACCATAATTGCAGGGGTCGCCTAAGACCATTGGAAAACACACATTCACTGAAGTTATGAGTAAAGTAAAGTAATCATCCCCATCCACGTCTTAAGGCGTATCGGGTACATTGGAAGAGCGGCTATATTTGTACAGAGCATCGGCACTAGGTGGGTATTGTGGTCAGCACTACGCCGACCGTCTTTACTTTTCCAGGACAACCATCCTAGTACCCAATTTAAGCTGGGTCGACCTACGACACCAAATACCACGATAAAAATCCACGCAGCCAGCAGTGGGTTTCGTTCGCGGTACGTTAGAATTACGAGTCGGACTCGCAACGCCTAAGCCACGGACGCTGCTACTGAAGTTATGAAGTAGTAACGGAAATAGTTTTATGGTCGGGGGTCACCACAGCATGAGCAACTGCTGCAAAGGGTCGTGGCATTAGTAAGAGTTGAGAACAACCGAATTTACTGTTAGATCTTGACACCTGGAGACTCTTCAATTCTTCTTCTTTTGTCAAAATCTGCTTGTGCCGCTAGGCGTCGCAGTCTATCAGATGATCGGCAACCGAGCCAGGGCGCGCTCAGTCGCTTCATATGCCGTGATGTTATGAAGTCTCAAGTTGTCCGTGACTCCTTCAATCCATCTTCTTCTTGGTCTTTCCCTGCCTCTCGGTGTTTCGATTTTCATGTTGTATGCTCTTGATGCTGGCATCGTTGGTTCCATTCTCCTTAGGTGACCAAACCATTTCATTCTTTGCTTCTCAATAAATTTAACGATGGGTATGGTTCCAATAGTTCTTGTAATCACATCGTTTCTCACTCGATCTCTTCTGGTTTTTTTCGCAGCCATTCTCAAACATCTCATTTCACAGGTGGTTAGTCTTCTCTCGTGTTCTTTTGTTAATGTCCAAGTCTGACATTGATAACCTAATGTCGGTATAAAGATTACTCTTCAATTAGAAATCTATAAAGTAGACTGTTTTTTCGTTTGCTTTGGCCCTTACAATGACTCTTGTTACT
>CAJHNH020002249.1:25000-27500 GCA_905116865.2 Candidula unifasciata | reverse complement strand
GTCACCAGACGCAGCTTCAAGTAGTCCGAGTATCCAGGGTCTCTGTCTATACTTAGCGTCAAAAGACAGTTGACTTGGTTTCTCACTTGCATCAGGAGGGAAGATTTAAGCCCACACCTCTACCATTAAAATAAATAAAAATAAAAAAATTAAGAAACCTGTTCCGCGACACGCGTTAAAGAGCAAAAATATTGGAAGATGTGAGCCGACGTCATTGCACACGATTATGAACCATAAATGCTCGGCCACCAGTACGGACAGCTGATAAGAAACGGCCTGCCTGTGTCACCCTCCGCACGCAACTCCGTAACTACAGCGACGTTACTTCATTTACCCCAGAATGTTAACTCTGGTACCCATTACCTAGAAACTGGGTAAACCCCGCGAACCGACCGGTTTCGAACACTGGCCGTGGGTATTTCCTTGTCTATTCTCCACAGTCCTGTCCCATGCTCTGTCCCATGCTCTGTCCCATGCTCTGTCCCATGCTCTGTCCCATGCATTAAAATCCCCACAGATGAGAAGCCTATTACCAGTGATTTCCCCCAACTATTTGAGCCAGTCCCAGTGTTTCTTTATGACAAGAGATTTAATAGCAGCGTAATAATTTACTAAATTCCAGGTTGTTTCTCTATTATCTATTTGTATACGCTGAGCCTCTACTGTACTATGATTCCACCGGGCCAGGTCAAGAACCCCGTGCTTCAATCCATTTTTCACCAGCAGACATTGCCCATGTCTTCCCTGTCCGGTAGGATTTATACACGTCCGGCTGCATATTTATAAATCTGGAGCTGGCCGTGGATTTATATAACTAATGTAGCCAGATCCAGAAAACTCATATTTATCTGTGTTTTCTTCCTGCAGCATGATGATATCAAACTCATAAATCAGTCTCTCCAGTAAAGGCCCTCTGCTTGGAACTAGGACAATTCCAGTAACCCACTCTAATGTGCTTTAATCCCATAGGCTTCGTTTTTCGCCTGACTCTTCGGGCTCAAAATCTCCTATATCTATGCCTTCTTCTCTTTCTATTTTCTCGTCTTTTCCTATTCCCACTCTCTTCGTTTCCACCTGAAGATGGTATCAAGCATAGAGCACTCACTCCGTAGCTCTGGCGATGATTCTTTTTATTATTAAGTAAAAAATCAATTTAAAAAAAAAAATATTATTTGAATGCAGGAAGTAAACGGTCACCTCAGTATTGCCTGCCTGCTAGGGAAAAGGCATTGGATGCCCTCACGGAGTCCATACGCCTGGCACCGCCCCACCCGCTAACTAGACGTTCCACGTTCACGACTGTAAAACTCACAGTCATTCAGCCAATAGGCAAGTAGGTCCATCGTAGGCTTAGTTTTTTTTTTTTTTTTAATCGAGGTTGTCTCTTAGAAATCCTTTTGTGTTTTGTGCCTCTTCGGCCACGCATAACGGTCTTGACTGTAAAAAGGTTTTCCTGATCAAGGGACTTACGACCTAAGCGTGCCCCTTTCACCTTATAGGTACAAGTTCTCATAGGTCTAGGCAGAGCTCTCTAGGCAGAACAGCTGGTGTGCTCAACTATTCGAAAGATCAGACATCTACAGTCCGCGATCTCTTTGATCCTTGTGTATTCAGGTGCACAATAATCATAATGTAATTTTGTGGTGGTGAAGTTTAAACTGAATTGCGAACTGACATTAAAGGAACCATTTTGATACTGGATACAACACATAATCATCATCATCATGTAGCAAAACAATCACTGATCAAAATCTACTGTAAATGTTCACTAACTGGTGACTAAGCAGAACGCACACAAAACACAATGGTATGCCAGAACCACTAAGTGAAGCTTTGGGAAAGAACTAACAAATTCCAGTTAACATGAGGTGAGGAGCAAACTGATGCTGGATATGACAAACAGAGAGAGAGAGAGGGGGGGGAGGATGAGAGAGAGAGAGAAGGAGAGAGAGGGGGGAGGGTGAGAGAGAGAGAGGAGAGAGATAGAGTGAGAGGGGGTAGGAGAAAGGGAGAGAGAAGGGAGGGGAGAGAAACACAATATAAAAGAGATGCGGGAGACCTACAAATCGTTGTCACAAAAAACCCACCCACACTGGACGGACTGCATGTTAGTTTATAACCCTTTTGTGGTGCCCAAATAGAACGGTTCTGTATGGCTGAACTAGGTTTCTGGATTTTGCACCTGTTGATTTGTCTGACAATAATCAAAGATTTTCCTGAAACTAAAATCTACAGGCTGATACCAGAGTCTGAACGTAATTGTGAGGACATCGCTTTGCAGCTTATCACTCGAAATCAAGACATTAACGTGAGTATATGTTATTATGGGATTCGCTGTGGCGTAGCGGTTAGACGCTCGCCTGCGGATCAGAAGGTCGTGGGTTCGCTCCCTGGCGGAGCCGGACTTTAAAAAAAAATGACCTTGGCTCCCGGGTCGACCTAGCCTTGAGTAGGTACCAGGTGCAGTCATGGGAAGTAAAGGCGGCCGGTGTTATCCCCC
>CAJHNH020002249.1:12500-20000 GCA_905116865.2 Candidula unifasciata | reverse complement strand
GCAACAAACCATTGACATAAAAATCAAAGATCACAGTCTAAAACACATGCAACAATTTAAATACTTGGGAAGCATCTTTACAGACATGGGTAAAATAGACAGAGAGATAGAAACGAGAATCCAACAAGCCAACGGTGTCACTTACCAACTTTCTCCAGTTTTAAAACACCCTGCTATCCCAACAGAGACAAAAAGACACATTATAAAAACAATGTACCGACTTTAGGTTACCGGTGTCAGACTTGGATACTGACAAAAGAACATGGCTCTATGTGGTCCCTGAGGGACAGGCGTCTATCGAAAGTGATACCCAGATCATCATCATCATCAATCAGCAAGTCCTTTACAGGACGTCGCTCTTCTCTCGGCACACCTGAAAGTATTATCTAGCCAGCTTTCCGATCCCCTCTGCTTTCAATGCCAATGCATCTTCAATGTCTTGTATCCATCTTCGCGGTGTCGACCCCTGCCTCGCCTTTCCCAAACTGTACCCAGATACATCAGTTAAAACAAGTGGACCGTTACTGGCTGAAGGGAATGGTGCAAAAAAGATGTTGGGGCGTTACTAGGGAATCTGTCCGATGCTCAACACTCAGAGGAAAGGAGACATGGACATACAATCAGACTGTTACTAGTACTATCGGAATGGGAACTCTGCGCTCGCTGCTGAAGATAGGCTCGAGACGCTTATGGGAATGTATAGAGAGCTATGATGTCGGTTTTTAATTCAACTCAAGATGAAGTGATATAAAATAAGAGGTTGTTTCCCGGCTTTGGGCTAATAACTCCATGACTTGAAAGGTCAGTCGGCGCGGAGTGAAGAAGAAGCCATTAGTAGATCGGCGGCATCAACATCCAATAGCGTTTGCTGGTATTAATTTTAGTCTGGGTTGAGAGGGTGTAGCTTAGTCCTTTGTTGCTGCTGCTGCTGCTCCTCCTCCTCCTCCTTCTTTTTCTTCTGCTCCTCCTCCTCCTCCTTCTCCTTCCTATTATTTTTATTATTCGTCATCCTTTTCTTTTCCTCTTCCGCTTCCCACCTACTACAATTACTACTGCTAATACTACTACTACTACTACTACTACTACTACTACTACTACTACTACTACTACTACTACTACTACTACTACTACTACTACTACTACTACTACTACTACTACTACTACTACTAATACTACTACTTCTGCTGCTGCTGCTAGTACTAGAACTACTACTTCTGCTGCTACTACTACTGCTGCTGCTCCTGCTGCTACTACTACTTCTACTACTACTGCTGCTTCTACTACTACAACTATAGCTACTTCTACTGCTGCTGCTACTACTACTATTACTACTAGTACTTCTTCTCCTTTCCCCTTCTTCTTGACCTCTTCCTCCCCCGCATCCTCGTCCTTTTTCAGGGAAAACAGTAAATTTATCATCTCTTTATCATCTCTTTATCGTCACTGTATCATCTCTTTATCGTTTCTATATTTCAGGACTCTTTAACCAAGATCACATGACTTACGAACTGGACAGAAACCAAACCAACGAACCATCCCTGGCGGAAATGACACACAAAGCTATCGACATTCTCAAGAAGAACGACCAAGGATTCTTCCTTCTCGTAGAAGGTGCTCTAGTTGTTTGTTGCTAGCCCCATTGCATCTTCCCTAGCGTCAGTGTTGCAAATCCTCCAGACCAGCTGTTCTCAATCTGTGAGTCACGACCCTTTTGTGGG
Organism: Candidula unifasciata; assembly: GCA_905116865.2. Taxonomy (NCBI): domain Eukaryota; kingdom Metazoa; phylum Mollusca; class Gastropoda; order Stylommatophora; family Geomitridae; genus Candidula; species Candidula unifasciata. The sequence goes on along the minus strand of CAJHNH020002249.1, from coordinate 18,282 downwards.
TCGAACGACCCTTTCACAAGGTTCGCCAAAGACCATCGGAAAACACATGTTGACTGAAGTTATGAAGCAGTAACGAAAATTGTTGTATGGTTGGGGAATCCTACAACACAAGGACCTGAAGGGGTTGCAGCATTAGGAGGGTTTAGAGCCAATTCTGTCGACAAGCAGCGGAATCTAATGTGGAAAATAGCAAAAAGTCCGGGTAATATTGTAAACATCACATGTTTCCCACGCAGGATGATCCGGCACTTGGCCTTGCCTTGTTAACTCTAAAGAAAAGGTTAAATGTATACCTCTAGAATTTACCAGAGAAAACAAGGAGAGGTTGGAGGGGTGTTTAATATTATTAGTTATTATTATGCCATTGAACAAGGCGTAAACCCGTTGACCTGAGCAAATTATTACTTAGGGTGGGGGTGTCTAATGTTCTATGTAATATGTGCAATGGTTTACTAATAATAACAATTAATAATATTATTATTTTTAATTTTAAGAAATTTCACAAATGGAAGTTAAAAATTATGGTGACTGTTTTTGAAAAAAAAAAAATAACTATATGCATTTATTATCAGGTGGCAAAATCGACCACGGTCACCACGCCAACCGAGCACACAACGCCCTGATGGAACTGGTGGCCATGGCTGAAGCCGTTGAGCTGGCCCTCAAAGTGACCGACGCTAGCGAAACTTTGATCGTGGTTACAGCTGACCACTCTCACGTTTTCAGCATCGCGGGGTATGCAAACAGAGGCACGCCCATTCTTGGTAAGCAGATGTTTTCTTCTGTTTATACGAAACGGTACACAGTACGACACCTTTTTTTTTACATTTTTAGCGATACTGCAAAAGGTACTTTGTGGGGGGGGGGGGGGAGGGGGGTACCGGCACATTGTGGTGAGTACCGGCACGTTTTTAGACACTTTGGATAAATTTTACGCTGGTCTCCCAATTTACACATCACCGGTTGTAGGTCGACTCCATTGATAAGTTAGTTGGACTAGTCCACCGTGGTCGAGGTTATGGGTGTCGCAGTCTGGTATTTAAGTTTTTTTTTCCGAGAAAGAGACGGCCTGTGATAAAGGTTTTGTCACTCTCTAGGGGAGTTGTGTGTTAGACCTGTTATCTAAATGTTTTAGAAGTGTTAAAAGTTCTGGCATGGTGAAATATACAGCACGCGGTATGAGCGCGAGTGGGGAATTTTCCCGTGACTTTGTGTGAAAGTCGGATCGCTCGAGGCCGACCTATCAGAGGTGATGTCGTCAGTAGGTTGTCCAATCAGAAGCGAGCTAGTGTGTAGCGGTGTGCTTATGGGGAGACGAGCGTAAAATTTACCGACACTTCGTGCTGAGTACCGGCACGTTTTTAGACACTTTGTTGTGAGTACAGGCACGTTTTTAGATACGTTGTGGTAACATAGGCATGCTTGTATACACTTTTTGGTGAGTAACCACAAATGTTAAGATATTTTGTGGTGAGTACCAGCATGTTTTTAGACACTTTGTGGTAAAGAACAGGACGTTTTTATACACTTTGGAGTGAGTGTCGGCATTTTTTTAGACATTCTGTCGTGGGTACAGGTACATTTTTGATTTGCTAAACGGTATGTGTGTGACAGTACTGATTACAGTCACGTTTATTACAAGAAGGAAATAGAAGGAAAGAAACACGGAGGAATAAGGAGGTATAGAGACGCCTTAGATAAAGAAAGTCGCTATATAGTATAACAACCCTGAGGGCATTGACTCAAGATTTGACAAAGACGTGGGTGCATGCCAAGCTTGTTTTTGAACTGTTGTAGGCCAATATACTCGTAAATTAACAGAGGCAGGGCAACGACACACGATTTCCTGGGGGTTTTCCATCCAATTATGCAAAGTGGCTTGGAAAACCATCTTTGGCGGGAAAGAGAAAGGTTCATGAACCTAAGAAGACACAGGTTCACGAGCTTAGGCACAAAGGAGAGAGGTAGAACCAAGTAGCATCAGGGGTAAATACACTACTGGGAGCCCTGACAGAGACACTTGCACTGAGATCTCCGCCAACGAAGGATGCTGTGGGCATTCGGATGATGTCGCTACGATGGAGCTAAGTCCATACTTCTGTTGTGTGACTTGCCAGATAGTGTACGAAATATTGCTTCATGTTATGTGACATGGCAGTTTCTGTCATGGTGTGCCGGGTTGGCTATAGTTAGAGGGTATCTAGACTGCAATCAGCAGTATGGCTAGATGGTAGTCGGTGTTTGACTATAGGTTGGCTATAGTTAGATGGTATCTAGACTGCAATCAGCAGTATGGCTAGATTGTAGTTGTTATTTGGCTTATTATTTGTAAAGCAATTAAGGATAATTTGCTAGTTTATCGTTGAGTGGATTCTGCTGTCAGTTGCTGAGTTTTATAGTGTGAGGACGTTCTGTTTATAACATAATATAACATCTGTCGGTTGTGTAACATGAGATAGACGACTTTGTAATGCTGTTTCTTAATAAACATGATTGTTAGTTGTTATTCTTTTATTCCATCGTTAGTTTGTTGAGTATAGGAGTGGTACTATTATTGTTAGTCTCTGTAGTCTTTATACCACCACCACTTACTATATATCTACTCTCTCTTCCATAAGACCTCCACTGACCATTACCTGATCGTTTGGGGTGTAGACTTATTACTGCACTCTCCACACAGGAGGACCTATTGTCCTCTTATACATCCCTTAACTATTATTTCTTCTCGTCTGTCTCTCTCTCTACTTTTATATCTTCTCTTCTTCTTCTATCCCCTCTTTAAAATGTACACCCAACTGTGACATGTGGTTGAGTATATTCACGCGGCGTCTATGGTTGAACCCTTTCAGTTCCAGACATATACCAGGGTGCTATAAGTGTCAACCTCAATATGTGACATACATTCGAATATATATTGTACAATCATTTGTTGTTTTTTTTTCTGTGTTCACAGTTTCACTGCTGGCTGCGTGGATTTTTATCGTGTTATGGGGCGTCGCAGGTCGACCCAGCCTAAAATGGGTACCAGGATAGATGTGCTGGGGAAGTAAAGACGGCCGGCGTAATGCTGACCATATTACCCATCCAGTGCCGATTGGTCTGTCAAAATATGGGTGCTCTTTTCATATGCCCGATGCACCTAAAAGGTGTAAAAAAGGAATCTTTACTTACAGTTTTGATATATTTATTGATTGCTCGTTTCGTTTGAAGGTCTGAACACGGATGGCTCTAAGCTTAGCAAAGGGACTGATAAGAAACCTTACACTACACTTCTGTACGGAAACGGGCCTGGCTACCGTGCTCAGAGACAGAATCTGACCAATGTGGACACAAGTAAGTGCCGTTTGTAGGCGTCTAGTCTATGCTATCACTGTCGATCATTAACAAAAAAGGCAAGTGGTTGACCAAGTTATAATTTCTTTACATTTATTGTTCACTCCCTTTCTGCAATTCAGCCGAGGATGTAAACGCATTGTGCCTTTAAAAAAATATGGCTAAAAAGTCGTCCCCATGTGGGTTGCAATTTTTCGTTATTATGAAGCCCCACCCTGGCTGTTGCCCGAGGCCCTAATATAACCTAAAGGTTGAACGGGGTTTCCAGGACATCTCCACGGGTGTTCCTTATCCGCGTGGTAAAACTTTGTGTCACAGGTTGTTTATCCCTCTGTGTGATATCTTGGTGGGGTACAACTTACTACTTTTGTTGTGATCCTTTACAACATGGCGGCGATTTGAATATCTGGTGTTAATATCATAAATATTATTTGCATGTCTGGTAGTAATATCGTAAATATTATTTTCATGGCTGGCAGTAATATCGTAAATATATTTTCATGTCTGGTGGCAATATCGTAAATATTATTTTCATGGCTGGCGGTAATATCGCAAATATATTTTCATGTCTGGTGGTAATATCGTAAATATTATTTTCATGGGTGGCGGTAATATCCTAAATATATTTTCATGTCTGGTGGTAAAATCGTAAACGGTATTTTCGTGGCTGGCGGTAATATCGTAAATATATTTTTATATCTGGTGGTAATATCGGAAACGGTATTTTCGTGTCTGGTGTTAATATCGTAAATATTATTTTCATGTGTGGTGTTAATATCGTAAATATTATTTTCATGTCTGGCGTTAATATTGTAAATATTATATTCATGTCTGGTGTTAATATCGTAAACTCTATTTTCATGTCTGGTGTTAATATCGTAAACATTATTTTCATGTCTGGCGTTAATATTGTTAATATTATTTTCATGTCTGGTGTTAATATCGTAAATATTATTTTCATGTCTGGCGTTAATATTGTAAATATTATTTTCATGTCTTGCGTTAATATTGTAAATATTATTTTCATGTCTGATGGTAATATCGTAAATATTACTGTCATGTCTGGTGTTAATATGCAAAATGAGATCTGAATGTTTACCATTGGATTCCGTGGCGCTATTGTGGGGGTAAAACAAGCAGATTTTACAGTGCGACTAATTAGGGGAAAGTTCCTTCAAAGTCAGATTGCATCTGCCTAAGACGCGAAGAATCAACACTCTGCATACACATACAAATAAGTCAGATCTGTAAAATGGATGTGCACGCAAAACTCAAATCCTGGTACAAGACTAAAGCTCAGAAATGGACGAACAACATATGTTTCTGCCGGAGTTCACAGCCGAGGAACTTTAAGAAGAAAAAGAAGAAGAAGAAGAAGAAGAAGAAGATTTACTTGTCCGATGTAAAAGTATGAAATTTGATTTGCATGCCCAGTGTTAAACGAAATTTGATTTGCATGCCCAGTGTTAATAAACAAAATTTGAATTGCGTGCCCAGTGTTAATAAACGAAATTTGATTTGCGTGCCCAGCGTTAATATTTTACTTTGCTCAATACTTCGACAGCTGACAAAAAATACAGGTTCCCTGCAGCTGTGCCAATCTCAAGTGAGACTCACGGTGGCGAGGATGTAGCCATATATGCTAGCGGTGAGTACACAGATTACTTCATCAGGGATAAGGAAACAGAGAGGGAGATTTAACATATAAACAGACAAGGCGTTTTCAAGGCAGAGATAACATATAAACAGACAAGGCGTTTTCGAGGGAGATATAACATATAAACATACAAGGCGTTTTCAAAGGAGATATAACATATAAACAGACAAGGAGTTTTCAAGGGAGATATAACATATAAACAGACAAGGAGTTTTCAAGGGAGATATAACATATAAACAGACAAGGAGTTTTCAAGGGAGATATAACATATAAACAGACAAGGAGTTTTTAAGGGAGATATAACATATAAACAGACAAGGCGTTTTCAAGGGAGATATAACATATAAACAGACAAGAAGGAGTTTTCAAGGGAGATATAACATATAAACAGACAAGGAGTTTTCAAGGGAGATAAAACATAAAAACAGACAAGGCGTTTTCAAGGGAGATATAACATATAAACATACAAGGCGTTTTCAAAGGAGATATAACATATAAACAGACAAGGAGTTTTCAAGGGAGATTTAACATATAAACAGACAAGGAGTTTTCAAGGGAGATGTAACATATAAACAGACAAGGAGTTTTCAAGGGAGATAAAACATAAAAACAGACAAGGAGTTTTCAAGAGAGTTATAACATATAAACATACAAGGCGTTTTCAAGGGAGATATAACATATAAACAGACAAGGTTCATAGTTAACGATCCTTTTCCACACCTTCAGATGTATTGGGCATACAGGCCCAATACTGTATAGACAAATCTACATTTAGTGGGTGATGGGGTCAGC
>CAJHNH020002249.1:0-7500 GCA_905116865.2 Candidula unifasciata | reverse complement strand
TTCTACTTCAGTCTTCTCTGTCTTCTTCTTGATTTCCCCCCCGGTGGATCTTCTTCTTCTTAATGACCTCTTCTTCATCTCCGCCGAACGACTCGCCATTGGTTCTTCAACCTAGAGCTCTTCTTTTCTTCGTATCTGATTCTGGAAAAAGGGTACGAACGTACTTCTTCTTCTTCTTTCTTCCTCTTCTTCCAACATTCTTCTCAGAAGCAATAACAACCTGCTACTTCTTCCGGGCGGGGTCTTCTTTCTACTTTCTTCTTCTTAATACTGCTTCTTCTGATGCTCCTCCTTTCATCTGGCAATCACCTGTTAGTCTTGGAAGTATCTTGGGCGTTCTTTACGGCAGAGACACGGGCTACTGGTCCCAAGCGGCACTCTGAACCTGCCATCCAGGCAACTGCTCAATTTTTTCAAAGGTCATTCCAATGCATTAGAGACCGGCAATAAAAACGGCATGAGTAACCAGCGGTAAAGTACCACCCGACATCCCCACCTGGGAAAGGAATATGCTTAACAGAAACTCTTTGGGTACCAAGTACATCCGTTGACGCAGAAATTGGACTGCGCGTGTCTTAGTCAGTCTGCTTGCAGCTGATTTCAAAGACCTGGAATATACACACTTCCTATATGGCATTCGTCAATATATTTATGTTAAATTACCTTACTTTACACAGCTTGTTAGTTTAGCCTAATTCTTTTAACTTTATAATGTTGGATCCCAGCTTTGAGGCATCAATTTTTCCCCCCCAGGACAGGCGGCCGAAGAATGTAACATATTCGCGGGACTGGGCAAAACTGAACTTTAAGCAGAACCAAGGTCCCAATACAACAAGTTGCTAAATAACAAACCCAGTCACAAGAGAGCAAGTGACTAAAAAAAAATTTCCGAATTAAGAGAGTAACATTCCGCACTCCGGCGAGACTTTTTTTACTAAACTGTAAACACCAACGAAATGTGTGGGGGGGAAAAACTGGGGGGGGATAAGATCCAGCGACTTGTGAAGCAGTTCATATCCAGACCGTGGGGGGTGGAAAGTCTGAGAGCCACCACCCATCATGATGTGACCAGTACCAGCACCCACCAGAGGCAACTTACCTTTTTCTTAGGCACCATTGTATTTTCTCGGCGCCATTCAGTACCATGTACACTTCTGGCACGTGGATCTACACTAAAAAAATTAAGGAACATAATTTCTCATAGCTATTCAGGAAAGAATCAGAACCCACCAAAGGCCACCCGACTGAGGCAAACTCAAGCGGGGGACCAGCACTCGTGGGTCCGTTATCATCATAAGACAGCCAAAGGACCGTCTTGAGAAAAAGGCCATCAGGCAGTTAAAAAAAGGACATAAGCTTGAAAATTTTTGTTCTGAATTTTCATTACGACCACGATACTCATAAGATTCACAATTGCAGATCCTGATGTCTTCTTTTTGTTTGTATTTTTCGCAGGATAATTAAAGTCAAGATCCCCTGCACTCACAGAGACACAATTTTCACAACACGACAGCCTATCTACAACCTTTAATACAAAACGGTCAATGCTAAATAGTAATACGGTATACAAGATTGTAGTCGTTGACTAATTCTTCGTTTATCCGTCGGAAATATATATATGTTAATGTGTGTGTGCGCCCGTGCGTGCGTGTGTATGTGTGTGTGTGTGTGTGGGGGGGGGGGGTGGGGGATTGAAATGCGCGTGATTAGAGTAGAGATCCAATATTTGCACCTTTTAGCTGACATATCGAACTACTCCGGGCATCTGGTAATCAGTTTGTCTGGAAACTGTACACTGATTTGCAGTTTAAAGCAGAGATTCCGAAAGAGCAAAGACTTGCAGACACCTCTTACAGTCGAAGGCCTTGCCACATTCTCCATACTTTTTAATAGTCGTAATGAAGAACTCATGTATGCCCCGGTTAGAAGAAGAAGAAGTCTGATTTTACCCTCTTAACCATACCAACAGGTTGTCAAGAATCTTCTCTCACGGTTTTCCTCTATTCATAACTCTTTCACGTCTTCTTGTTCTTCTTAAAGTCCATGCCTTGTGGCTGGCTTTGGTGTAGTCATGACTATCCACAACCTTCTGTCTCGTGTACTTTCAATCAACTCTGACACAGATGGTCTACCATAGTCCATGCCGTGTGGTGTTGGTAATCATGCCATTCACAACCTTTTGTCTCGTGTACTTTCAATCAACTCTGACACAGCTGGTCTACCATAGTCCATGCTGTGTGGTGTTGGTAGTCATGTCTATCCACAACCTTATGTCTCGTATACTTTCAATCAACTCTGACACAGATGATCCTCCATGCCATGATGTTAAACTGTCCAGCCTCTTTTCTCCTGTTCTCCCTCTGCCTCTTCTCCTCTCCAACTTTCCTACTGTCACGATGTACTTCAGTATTCTCCTTCTCATCACACGACCAAAGAATATAGATTGCCTCTTTCTGATGCGAGCAGTCAGTTCTCTTTGTTAGTCACTTTCTTTCAAGACAACCTCATTACTCTTTCTTTTAATCTGTCCGGGGTATTCTCAACACTTTCACTTACAGAGCAAATATAGGCTCTTTTGCAATACCCTACCCCCACCCCCACTACAAGTGACGTCACAGGAGAGTCCAACATTTTAGAGGGTGGTAAGACTGGGTTTCCGATGCTTTAACGACCCCAAAACCTCTTGAACTGGCCCTAACCCACCTATGTCCCACGAGAGATTACAGCCTAGGTGCCACAACTGCATGCTGCCTAGTTACCACCCCTTGAAATATTAGACTGTCCCACGACCTGTGGATTTCTCCTGTTTGGGGTAGAATATTAAGAAAACACCCAAATATATAATGATAATGAATAAAACCATTAACCAGGCTCTAAACCCAAATAGAAACATGTATTCAAATAAAATACTATGGACGTGTCAGGAGTGTGTAAAAATAACCCAACTCATAGCACATTCATAAAATAATTCACCTGTAATCAGATGTCAATGGCTGGATGGTCATTAATCCTCTCCAGGATTGTTGTCCATAGAATTAACACCTCAAAGATGAGAATCACACCAGAACAAATCCCAGAAACCCTGTCAAACCATATAACAAAGTGATATTAAGGCACCCCAACGGTTATGAAGTAACTTGCAGTTCAATGTGGGGGATGGAATGAAACAGAAGTCAATAAACAATGTTCTATGTGGATGTCAGGGTATGTGTCAATGTCTGTGGCTTAGGCGTTGCGAATGTGTTTTGTAATGCGATGGTGCCAGGTTCAGTTCCAGCTGCAGGCGATTTTGCAGCAGACCACCTTGCATTGGTTTGATGGTGGTAGCGACAGTGAATCTTTAATCCAAGCTCTATTAATCACCATGTCCTTTACAGAACGTCGCTTGCTTTCCGTGTGGGTTCTGGGGCCCTATTATAAGGAAAACAAGAATAGCCCCACTGCCTTCCCAATAGCATGTCGTAAGAGTTGACTAATTTGAAGCTTCCTTTGAAGTCGGAGTGTATCTGCCTGAAAGGCAAGGAACCAACAGTCTGCACATAAATGTATCAGATCTGACAGACGGATGCACACCCAACACTCAGGTTCTGGAACAGGACTGCCGTCCAGAAGTGGACGCACAACAAGAACTTTCCACCAAAGCTTACAGCTGGTGAACGCAAAGAAGAAGGAGAAGACAGAACGTCACTCTCTTCATGCCATGCCTAAAAGTCTCTCTAGCCAAATCTCCAGCCCTGTGTACTTTCACAGCTAATGCATCTTCAATCTCCTGTATCAACATTCGTGGAGTTCGGCCTCTGCCTCATTTTCTGGAAGCTGCACACTCCATCACTGTTCTCTCCAGACCCACATGGCGCTGGACTATCCAAAATATCTCATCTTTTGGGAAAGTATGCTGTTTATGAGCCAGTTCTCCTTTATGTTCAGATTTTAAAAAGCGTCCGTGGCTTAGGCGTTGCGTGTCCGACTCCTAATTCCAACGTGCCGCAGTCGAAACCTACTGCTGGCTGCGTGGATTTTTATCATTGTATGGGGCGTCGCAGGTCGACCCAGCTTAAATTGGGTACCAAGATGGATGACCTGAGGAAGTAAAGACGACCGGCGTAAAGCTGACTACATTACCAATCTAGTGCCGATTGGTCTGTAAAAATATGTGTTGCTCTTTCCATATGCCCGATGCCCCAAAAGCGTGAAAAGGAATCTTCACTTTTACTTTACTTAGATTACAAACGGATGAGAGCATGCAGCCTTGTCTTACTCCTCCCCGCACCTCAACCCAGTCCGATATTTCACCAGCTACTCTGACAACTACTAAATGTCACATTTGCCTAGAAAAATCAGAGCAGTCAAAAAATGCTGGAGTTGGTTCTGCAACGTCTCGTAAAGGATGGGCAACTAACTTTTATGTGGTTTGCATTTCTTATTTATGATAAATCATAAACAAACTATAAATATAAATTACATAAATTGTACTTTCATACATATATTTATTATATAATAACAAAATGTAGATTCATCAGTTACGGATTGTAAACATTAAATTAACTTCCAAAATGTGAAAAACATAAAACTGTGGTCAAGATTTGGCAGATTAATTTGGCTCGGTATACACCCGTCTGTGGTACATGAATAAGTGGAAACGAGGTAACAATTGTCCAACAGTGGATTGAGTCTAAGAGCAGCTGGCGGATCATTGCTGGGCAGGGATTCAAGTTGCCCTGAGGGCAAGCAGAGGATCAGACTAAAGTGGCAGTAGCTATGGCCATCCAACCATTACGATCACTGCAACTTATGCAGTAATGCATGTGCACTGGCTGGTTTATCATGACTACTGCTTTCATCAGCTACAAATAGCAATTCTAATGACAGACTGTAAGTGCTGGCATCTCTGGTGGATGCTTTATGTAGTTGATACATGCGTGAGCTGTAGATCGCTGTTTGATTACTATTATGTGCGGTTTTGCAAGGCATAGAAAATGAGCAACTATGTGGTGACCCGTTAGCGATGACGTTAACACCCCGACTGATAGCCCAATAGATTTTATAGGACCAAATTTTGGTAAATCAGGAGGTCTTGGATAGGATGCAAACAACAAAATCTGATACCAATATAACCAGAATGTCTCTGTGGAACCCATAGGAATGTAGGAAAACAAGATACATAGATAAATAAATAAATGCGATAAAGTAATCAGGATGAAGTGGACACAGAGTGAGTTGCATTCATCAGCAACGAATAGGAGGATTCAACACAAGTTGGTTGATGGTCTTTGTTCAACTGAGGAATATTAGGCTCAAGACAAAAGTCCTGACATAGGAAGTTTTAGCCCTTCCCATGACACAGGCAAAAGAGCAAGGGAAAGGCAAAGAGATAAATACCCAGATGGCCTGAGCATATGGACGGGACGAGATGAGATGAGAACACTGACCTAAATTATGATTCTGGTGTTCGTGTGAGATGACTCAACATGACAGCCTATGTTTATTAGCACAGCACATGAGCGTTGAGCTAAGAACTGATAGCACAGCACTTAGGACATTTCCATAAGCGCTCCATCCTCATCTTCAGCAGCCAGCAAAAAGTTCCAACTCTGATGATCATTCTGGTCTGCCAGTAGCAGTCTGATTATATGTCTGTGGTAAAACTAATGTTGGTCTCCCCATTTACACAGTGTTACACATTAGCTCACTTGTGATACGTCGACCTTGAGCCTAGCTCACTTCTGATTGGTCAACTTTGAGCCTAGCTCACTTCTGATTGGTCAACTTTGAGCCATGTTACATTGGCACAAGGTTACAGGGGTTTTCCTGCAATGCCGTTGTATATTTCAGCACGCCAGCGCTTTTAACAATACAAAAACATAGATGAACTGGGTCTAACACAACCCCCTTAGAAAGTGCTGAAACCTATGTCACAGGCATTCTCTTTCTCAGAATAAAAACGTAAATGCAAGACAACCTAGAAAGCAAACAACAGAGCCGCACACCCGTAACCTGCAGGGAGGTAGATCAGCCCAACAAATCTGTGAACGAAACGTAACCTACTTTGTCTGGGGAGACCAGTGTTAGTTTTACCATGTCTGTCTTTCTATTTCTCTGCATGTAGAGTGTGGATCAGATCCCCTGGTCACTGATAGCTGTACCACTTTCTCCCTAAGGGTGTTTATCACACTGCTTACAGCATATGATGGTGATGGTGGCATTCTAGGTCATAACTAGCATGACTGGGTAACTGGTTTTCTTCCTTATCATCTCTCCTATCCAGAGAGTACCCAGATAATGCCCAGACAACACCAAAACAATACCCAGACAACACCCAGACAATGCCCAGACAACACCCAGACAATGCCCAGACAATGCCCAGACAACACCCAGACAATGCCCAGACAATGCCCAGACAACACCCAGACAATGCCCAGACAACACCCAGACAATGCCCAGACAACACCCAGACAATGCCCAGACAACACCCAGACAATGCCCAGACAACACCCAGACAATGCCCAGACAACACCCAGACAATGCCCAGACAATGCCCAGACAACACCCAGACAACACCAAAACAACACCCAGACAATGCCCAGACAACACCAAAACAACACCCAGACATTACCCATACAATGCTCAGACATTGCCCAGACAACACCAAAACAACACCCAGACATTACCCAGATAATACCCAGACAATGCCCAGTCAATACCGAGTCAATTTTTAAGGCTTAGTTTACCATGTTCCTCATCTTCATCTTCTCTTCCTCCAGTGAGTGTTTGGGTGGTGAGGGTTAGAAAGATGGTGTAAGGATTCTTTATGTGTGCTTTCTAATGTGTTGCATAATTTGATCCTCAATTCCTTAAGGCTGGTCTGGAAGCCGTAATTCTTTTTTTTCCTCTCCTTGGTTCTGAGTTTATTATATTTCATAGGTGTGGCTCTCAGTGGGCAGTTGGTGTCAGGGTGTTCTTAGATGACCAAACCACGACCGGCTCCAGCTGACGGGCCGTGCTGCTGACGTCACCGGGTCGGGCTAACGATGCGTTAACGCAGCATTTCTCAAACTGGGTGCTGAGGCAGCCTGGGGTGTCCTGAGCGTATGCCAGGGCTGCCGCGTAATAAAGAAAAGTCAGCTAAAAATGTGAAATAATGAAGAAGGCATGTAGATACTTAAAGATACAATTTAAGTTGTCTTTCCTTGCTACTGTCGAAAATAGTTTATATCTTGTTTGAGAACGTTACCGCATCGTTAGCCTGACGCGGTGACGTCAGCAGCACGGCCCGTCAGCTGGAGCCGGTCATGATTTGTCTTGCGTTGGTTTCGACAATGGCACCGATAGCTGATAGTTCAGGGGCAATGGCAAACTATTGAACGTAAAATTTTCCTAGAGAAACCATAAAGTCAAATAATGCTAAAAGCTGGTTCTGCAACGTCCTGTAAAGGATACGGAAATAACATATTAAGCAGCGACATATATTTTTTACTGACTAATCGGAATTAGATGGTCGTT
>CAJHNH020002248.1:117769-218699 GCA_905116865.2 Candidula unifasciata | reverse complement strand
TATTGTTGGGGGACACATGGTTGCAGTAGCTGATCACTACACATGTTGTATTGTTTGGGAGCTGATCACTACACATGGCAGTTGGGGAGCTGGGCAGTAGCTGATCACTACACATGTTGCATTGTTGGGACACATGGAGTAGCACTATGGGCAGTAGCTGATCACTACACATGTTGTATTGTTGGGACACATGGGCAGTAGCTGATCACTACACATGTTGTATTGTTGGGACAACATGGGCAGTAGCTGATCACTACACATGTTGCAATTGTTGGGACACATGGGCAGTAGCTGATCACTACACATGTTGTATTGTTGGGACACATGGGCAGTAGCTGATCACTACACATGTTGATTTGGGATTGTTGGGGACACATGGGCAGTAGCTGATCACTACACATGTTGCATTGTTGTCACTACACAGTGTATTGTTGGGACACATGGGCAGTAGCTGATCACTACACATGTTGTATTGTTGGGACACATGGGCAGTAGCTGATCACTACACATGTTGCATTGTTGGGACACATGGGCAGTAGCTGATCACTACACATGTTGCATTGTTGGGACACATGGGCAGTAGCTGATCACTACACATGTTGCATTGTTGGGACACATGGGCAGTAGCTGATCACTACACATGTTGTATTGTTGGGACACATGGGCAGTAGCTGATCACTACACATGTTGCATTGTTGGGACACATGGGCAGTAGCTGATCACTACACATGTTGTATTGTTGGGACACATGGGCAGTAGCTGATCACTACACATGTTGCATTGTTGGGACACATGGGCAGTAGCTGATCACTACACATTGTTGGGACATGGCAGTAGCTGATCACTGGTTGGGACACATGGGCAGTAGCTGATCACTACACATGTTGCATTGTTGGGACACACATGGGCAGTAGCTGATCACTACACATGTTGTATTGTTGGGACACACATGGCAGTAGCTGATCACTACACATGTTGTATTGTTGGGACACATGGGCAGTAGCTGATCACTACACATGTTGTATTGTTGGGACACATGGGCAGTAGCTGATCACTACACATGTTGCATTGTTGGGACACATGGGCAGTAGCTGATCACTACACATGTTGCATTGTTGGGACACATGGGCAGTAGCTGATCACTACTACACATGTTGTGTATTGTGGGGACACATGGGCAGTAGCTGATCTGATCACTACACATGTTGTATTGTTGGGACACATGGGCAGTAGCTGATCACTACACATGTTGCATTGTTGGGACACATGGGCAGTAGCTGATCACTACACATGTGTATTGTTTGGGACACATGGGCAGTAGCTGATCACTACACATGTTGTATTGTTGGGACACAGTAGCAGTAGCTGATCACTACACATGTTGCATTGTTGGGACACATGGGCAGTAGCTGATCACTACACATGTTGTATTGTTGGGACACATGGGCAGTAGCTGATCACTACACATGTTGCATTGTTGGGACACATGGGCAGTAGCTGATCACTACACATGTTGTATTGTTGGGACACATGGGCAGTAGCTGATCACTACACATGTTGTATTGTTGGGACACATGGGCAGTAGCTGATCACTACACATGTTGCATTGTTGGGACACATGGGCAGTAGCTGACATGTTGTATTGTTGGGACACATGGGCAGTAGCTGATCACTACACATGTTGCATTGTTGGGACACATGGGCAGTAGCTGATCACTACACATCTTGCATTGTCTGGGACACACAGGCAGTAGCTGATCACTACACATGTTGCATTGTTGGGACACATGGGCAGTAGCTGATCACTACACATGTTGCATTGTCTGGGACACATGAGCAGTAGCTGATCACTACACATGTTGCATTGTTGGGACACATGGGCAGTAGCTGATCACTACACATGTTGCATTGTTGGGACACACGGGCAGTAGCTGATCACTACACATGTTGTATTGTTGGGACACACGGGCAGTAGCTGATCACTACACATGTTGTATTGTTGGGACACACGGGCAGTAGCTGATCACTACACATGTTGTATTGTTGGGACACACGGGCAGTAGCTGATCACTACACATGTTGTATTGTTGGGACACACGGGCAGTAGCTGATCACTACACATGTTGTATTGTTGGGACACACGGGCAGTAGCTGATCACTACACATGTTGTATTGTTGGGACACACAGGCAGTAGCTGATCACTACACATGTTGCATTGTTGGGACACACAGGCAGTAGCTGATCACTACACATCTTGCATTGTTGGGACACATGGGCAGTAGCTGATCACTACACATGTTGCATTGTTGGGACACATGGGCAGTAGCTGATCACTACACATGTTGCATTGTTGGGACACACAGGCAGTAGCTGATCACTACACATGTTGCATTGTTGGGACACATGGGCAGTAGCTGATCACTACACATGTTGCATTGTTGGGACACACAGGCAGTAGCTGATCACTACACATGTTGCATTGTTGGGACACACAGGCAGTAGCTGATCACTACACATGTTGCATTGTCTGGGACACATGGGCAGTAGCTGATCACTACACATGTTGCATTGTTGGGACACACAGGCAGTAGCTGATCACTACACATGTTGCATTGTTGGGACACATGGGCAGTAGCTGATCACTACACATGTTGCATTGTCTGGGACACACAGGCAGTAGCTGATCACTACACATGTTGCATTGTTGGGACACATGGGCAGTAGCTGATCACTACACATGTTGCATTGTCTGGGACACACGGGCAGTAGCTGATCACTACACATGTTGCATTGTTGGGACACATGGGCAGTAGCTGATCACTACACATGTTGCATTGTTGGGACACACAGGCAGTAGCTGATCACTACACATCTTGCATTGTTGGGACACATGGGCAGTAGCTGATCACTACACATCTTGCATTGTCTGGGACACACGGGCAGTAGCTGATCACTACACATGTTGCATTGTCTGGGACACACGGGCAGTAGCTGATCACTACACATGTTGCATTGTCTGGGACACATGGGCAGTAGCTGATCACTACACATCTTGCATTGTCTGGGACACACAGGCAGTAGCTGATCACTACACATGTTGCATTGTCTGGGACACACAGGCAGTAGCTGATCACTACACATGTTGCATTGTCTGGGACACACGGGCAGTAGCTGATCACTACACATGTTGCATTGTTGGGACACATGGGCAGTAGCTGATCACTACACATGTTGCATTGTTGGGACACATGGGCAGTAGCTGATGACTACACATGTTGCATTGTTGGGACACATGGGCAGTAGCTGATCACTACACATGTTGCATTGTTGGGACACATGGGCAGTAGCTGATCACTGCACATGTTGCATTGTTGGGACACATGGGCAGTAGCTGATCACTACACATGTTGCATTGTTGGGACACATGGGCAGTAGCTGATCACTACACATGTTGCATTGTTGGGACACACGGGCAGTAGCTGATCACTACACATGTTGCATTGTTGGGACACATGGGCAGTAGCTGATCACTACACATGTTGCATTGTTGGGACACATGGGCAGTAGCTGATCACTACACATGTTGCATTGTTGGGACACATGGGCAGTAGCTGATCACTACACATGTTGTATTGTTGGGACACACAGGCAGTAGCTGATCACTACACATGTTGCATTGTTGGGACACACGGGCAGTAGCTGATCACTACACATGTTGCATTGTTGGGACAGATGGGCAGTAGCTGATCACTACACATGTTGCATTGTTGGGACACATGGGCAGTAGCTGATCACTACACATGTTGCATTGTTGGGACACATGGGCAGTAGCTGATCACTACACATGTTGCATTGTTGGGACACATGGGCAGTAGCTGATCACTACACATGTTGCATTGTTGGGACACAGGGGCAGTAGCTGATCACTACACATGTTGTATTGTTGGGACACATGAGCAGTAGCTGATCACTACACATGTTGTATTGTTGGGACACACGGGCAGTAGCTGATCACTACACATGTTGTATTGTTGGGACACACAGGCAGTAGCTGATCACTACACATGTTGCATTGTTGGGACACATGGGCAGTAGCTGATCACTACACATGTTGCATTGTCTGGGACACATGAGCAGTAGCTGATCACTACACATCTTGCATTGTCTGGGACACACAGGCAGTAGCTGATCACTACACATGTTGCATTGTCTGGGACACACAGGCAGTAGCTGATCACTACACATCTTGCATTGTCTGGGACACATGGGCAGTAGCTGATCACTACACATGTTGCATTGTTGGGACACACGGGCAGTAGCTGATCACTACACATGTTGCATTGTTGGGACACATGGGCAGTAGCTGATCACTACACATGTTGCATTGTTGGGACACATGGGCAGTAGCTGATCACTACACATGTTGCATTGTTGGGACACATGGGCAGTAGCTGATCACTACACATGTTGTATTGTTGGGACACACAGGCAGTAGCTGATCACTACACATGTTGCATTGTCTGGGACACACGGGCAGTAGCTGATCACTACACATGTTGCATTGTTGGGACACACAGGCAGTAGCTGATCACTACACATGTTGCATTGTTGGGACACATGGGCAGTAGCTGATCACTACACATGTTGCATTGTTGGGACACATGAGCAGTAGCTGATCACTACACATGTTGCATTGTTGGGACACATGGGCAGTAGCTGATCACTACACATGTTGCATTGTTGGGACACACAGGCAGTAGCTGATCACTACACATGTTGTATTGTTGGGACACACGGGCAGTAGCTGATCACTACACATGTTGTATTGTTGGGACACACGGGCAGTAGCTGATCACTACACATGTTGCATTGTTGGGACACATGGGCAGTAGCTGATCACTACACATGTTGCATTGTTGGGACACACGGGCAGTAGCTGATCACTACACATGTTGCATCAGGTCAGAGTGAAAGAGTTAATCTGCAGTGTACTGAAAAAAAAAAGGTTAGAACAGCTGGCTATCCTCCGATTAACGGTCGGCAAAGATGGCGGCCGCAAAATATCCTTTTGAGCCAGAGTCGCGTGACTTAATTTGCTGTTTTCCGGCGACTGACGCTTTTCCGGCGACTATCGACACCGCCACGTATCCCCCACGCAGCGTGGAATGGGGCAAAACTAGATGGCTAGGACCCACGAGCAGCAGCCGCGGTGTGCTCATGCGCAATTGACACGCGACACTGGCTCAAAAGGATATTTTGCGGCCGCCATCTTTGCCGACCGTTAGTCGGAGGATAGCCGAACAGTTTATCAAAAAGCTTGGTTCTCCTTGCAATAACGGTTGCTACGGCGACAGCCGCTAAGTCGGAGTTCAGTTCCCTGGCTGTAGTGCAATTATGGAGTGGACACGGCACGAATCACAAAACAAATTGAGTTCAACATGGCTTTTAGACCAAGTTCTCGACGTTACACATGTTACCTTAACTTTAGTTATGTCATTAGTTTCATTCCCTCTTGTCCACTCCGTAATTGCACTACAGCCAGGGGACCGAACTCCGACGAAGCGGCCGTCGCCGTCCAACTAGCGACCGTTATTGCAAGGAGAGCCAAAAGCTCTCTCTTTGCAGCTGCCTTTTTTGGGCCCCGACAACACTCAATCCCCTCCCCCCCCCCCACTCATGCGATTAGGGCAGTTTTCCCCTAACCCACAAAAGAATCCCAGAACTTCCTAGGGAAGCTAAGGCCCAGTGCTGGGAGTCCCTCCCAAAACTCCAGAACACAGTGAGAGAGAGTAACAGTTGTTGTGAGAAAGGACCGTATTATCTCCCACATCATACCCCATTAATTTCACAAGTGTCATTTTAACCAACATGAATATACATTTACCTTTTAAAAGTCTGCCGAACTGCAATATCTGAATATGTGTCTAGTTGTGCTAGTGAAAATAAAAAGCAAAGCGTACATGTGAGTGAACAATGGTAGCCGCCATTACTATCCATCGTGTCGTATATTTTGTACTGCTACACTGTCACTCAATGGTGGTATCAAAGAAACAAATTATTCCTAAATGTGTAATAAAAGTCAATGGTGTTATTTTAGGACAAGTACAGAAATTTAAGTATCTGGGCACATGGATAACATCAGATGGCAGATGCATAACTGAAATAAGAAACAGAATTGGACAGGCAAAAGCAGCATTTTATAAAATGAAAAACATCTTGTGCAATATATCCTTGTCATTGCGAGTTAGAAAAAGAATTCTTGCCTGCTACATACATCCAGTTTTAACATATGGATGTGAATCCTGGACAATCGGTAGGCAGGCCAAACAATTTTTAGAGGCCTCAGAGATGTGGTTTTACAGAAGAATGCTTAGAATACCTTGGACAGCCAAAAAGAGCAACCAAGAGGTTTTGAAAGAGGCGGGAGCCCGAAGACAACTTATCACAGACATCAGAAAGAGACAGTCATCATTTTTCGGCCATGTTATCAGAAGAGGGAAAATAGAACATGTTGTGACCACTGGAAAGATCTGTGGAAGGAGGGATAGAGGAAGACAACGAGAGAAGATGCTTGACAGTCTTGTTGCATGGCATGGAGGTGTGTCGGCACACGAACTGATACATGCTGCAGGAGATCGCAGATTATGGAGAGGCATGATCGCCCACGCCAGTCGGCAAGGCACCTGATGATACTGATGACACTGTCACTCAAACAGTCACACTGGGACATGCCGGCAATGCAGGAGATCCCAGTGTGGGTTTCGGGCCCCTTTGTGGGGGGGGGGGATATATATATACACTCCTTCCTATAAAACATGTCGTAGGAGTCGACTAATTGGCGGGTTTCTTACAAAGTAGGAGTGCATCTGCCTGGGAGGCAAGGAGCTGACAATCTGCATACAAATGGCAGATGTTTCTTTCAACGGATCAACATCATGGCACACGGGTGGACCCCATAAGTATGTCGATCACACCGTGTGTGTTTTGCTGACTGAAGACACTTTGTATGGCTACGGCATCCAGCGTAACTGACTCAGTTTGTGACTGGAATCACTGGCATAGGCGGTTGAGCAATTATGGGCCAAGCTCGTTTTCTGTGATGCCGGAATCATTACCAACTAACGGGTGTACCCCATAAGTGCTCCATTCTTCTTCTAAATCAAACATGAGTCCGAAGAATCCCAGCGCAGTGCACGAACTCTTTTGCAACGATGAGGATCCTGAAATACTTTGGGAAGATTTTTAACTCAAAATTTTGCCCAAGCAGCGCCCTGTAAAACGGATGCGCACGCAACACTCAGTGAAACAAGTCTGAATTCCAGAGGTGGATAAACTATCAGAACTTTCCGCCTGATGCAGCCAATGAACGCGAAGTAGATTACTGAACATTGCTGTCATACGAATGCAATATGTGCATCCATTCATTGTCCCGTTGTGCTCTTATGCGTCGCATAGGGCTCGCAGTATATTTTTCCATCCCTTTCTATTATGTGCAGTCATCTATATATCGTGGATGGAATCCAGTCCAGCACCTTTGTCCTCTTTCATCAACATTCTTTTTAAGGTTTCTCTGTTGGCGTCGTTTTCTCAGTCCACATACTGTATTTCCCTGCATGTGCCACACGGTTGACCGTGGTTTCCTGGATTTGTATGTTTGATTCTCATCTTTGAGATGTTAATCCTACATACTGTAATTTAGGAGGATTATATCTGCTTCTATCTACGCCTGTCTCGCGGCATCAGGCCAGGAAAAGATCCCTGGAACAGGCCCTTTCTGTGTGCGTCGTATAAAGTACTTTTCAGTGTCTGATATTTATGCGTAGTCGACCTCTGGATCTGTTACCGCTGTAGCCGTATAACTTTGCTCTCTGTGGTGCTCTGTCTGATGCCAGCTCTTCACTCCTTAAAATCTGGTTTTAACAAACCCCACACAGGGAATCTTATTAAAACCTAGTGCACTGTGAGCGGAGCGGTGGGCTGAACAGTTAGAACGCTGGGCTTCAATGTGGGAGACACCGTTCGAAACCTCGGCAAGGCTGGAGGATTTTTTTCTGTCGGGGGCAATATAAAATCTTCACCTGCACAATTGTGGCGACAGCACTAGCCATGCGGCTAATAATAAATTATCAATAAAGTAGTAATTGGCACCGCGTCAGCAGTGGTTTTGTGTACAGCACTGGCAATCTCCTCTTTTTCTGTATGTTCACCAGCTGTAAACTGATGGAAAGTTCTGGTTGTTAGTTCACTAATAGAATTTGGTGTTGCATGCATGTCCGTTTTACAGATCAAGCTTATTTGTAGACAGACTGCTGTTTCCTTGCCTCTCAGGCGATGCACTCTTCGAAGGAAGCCCACAGTTAGTAGACTCTCAACATATTTGGGGTGGGGTGGGGGAGGAGGGCAGTGGGTCTATCCTTGTTTCTCCCTCAATAGGGCCTGAAACCTACATGAGGAAACTGACAATGAAAAAAAAATGCAAAGCCGCTGACACTCAAATAAATTCTGGCTTTATTCACATGAACTGTTATATACAATGGTAGATGAGCAAAAGCTATGTAACGTACATCATTTAACATATGACCAACAAAACAGGCAGTCACCATGGTCTAGCGGCTAGACACTAGCCTGCGGATCGGAAGGTCCTGGGTTCGGGTCCTGGAGAGGGCCGGAATTTTGTAAAAAAATGACCTTGGTTGATCCAGCCTTGAGTGGGTACTAGGTACAGTCCTGGGAAGTAAAGGTGGCTGGCGTGATGCTGACCACATCATCCAGCAAGTGCCATATGGTCTTAAAAATATAGGTCTAGCCCTATATACCCAATACGCCTGAATGTACAGAAGTAATTTAAACACAACACAAACTATGACTAGGCAGTTCAATGGAGGAAATGAGAAAGACATGAAAAAAGTTCAACTAAGTTTACTCAAGGACCAAAATTTCGAAAATATGTTTCGCCAAAGGCTAGAGCCCAAACATAGAAAGAGCATTAATACAATATAGCTGGTAACGATCTGCGGGCCATTGACTAGGCCTCTAAGGGCCCGCTTACACACAACGCAGCATCATTCTCCCCAGATATAGGTCCTTAATATGACGATATCTTACATTTTATTGGTTATCCCCCCTATAAAAACAGCAACGGTATTTTTGTCTTTATATTATCACTACTAAAGAATAGACACATTATGGGCATATTACTGGAGACTCAGTCAATCCAATCCAAAATACATAACATAACCTGTGGGAAAAAACAGTTCCTCACTACGGCAAACAATTTATACAACAAAAGGTATGGACATAGGTGAGGACACAATGTTATTTCAGGAAATGTGAAGAAAAAAATCAGGTCACAATGTTACTATAAGAAATGTGAAAAACGGTGAGGTCATAATGTAACTACTGTATAAGAAGTGAAAATAGGTGAGGTCGCAATGTTACTATAATAAATATGGAAACGGGTGAGGTCACAATGTTACTACAAAAAATGTGAAAACAGGTGAGGTTGCAATGTTACCACAAGAAATGTGGAAACAGGTGAGGTCACAATGTTACTACAAGAAATGTGGAAATAAGTGAGGTCACAATGCTACTACAAGAAATGAGGAAATAGGTAGGGTCACAATGTTACTACAAGAAATGTGGAAATTGGTGAGGTCACAATGTTACTACTACAAGAAAGGTGGGAGATTGCATAAGTAGTTTGCACTGTACTGGGGCAGCTTGAAATCGGACCAGGCAGGGATAAAAATGCTACTACCACTGATCTGTCTGCCATCAAGATGATCTCTAATATCTGTTTTTTGCTGGGGACTTCTTCTTCGCATTCACCAGTTGTAAACTCTGGCGGAAAGTTCTGGTTGTTCATCCACTTCTGGACTGCAGTTCTGTTCCAGAACCGGAGTGTTGCGTGTGCATCCTTTTTTACAGATTTGATTCATCTGTATGCAGACTGCTGGTTCTTTGCCTCTCAGGCAGATGCACTCCGACTTTAAAGGAAGCTCCTATTTAGTCGACTCTTATGACATGTTGGGGACTGACAAAGCAGAATTTAGCATACCATATTTTCCCATGTAGACCTGTCATAAAAGGCACTAATTAGGGAAATGGTGAAAATGAAAATGTTGGGCCAAAAGTTACGGCAGCCTGGCTGTAAACCACAACACAGGTCAACTGCCCTTTTCAGGGCATATGCAGATGAAGTAGAAGAAGCATGCCCCATTGGAAACTAAAATTATTCTGTGTGCCAAGGTTACCAGTCTTACCACTGACTACTGGTTAAGTCATTTCAACAAAAAGATTTGGCCAGACATATCAAAAAATCTGCTCAGCAAGTGTTTTTTTTTAAATGGCACTGTTTCTAAAGAATTTCTTCTTCTTCTTAGCGGTCACTGGCTGTAAACTCGGTGGAAAGTTCTGGTTGTTCTAGAACCTGATTTTTTGCATGCAGACTGCTGGTTTCTCGCATCTCAGGCAGATGCACTCCGATTTGAAGAAAACATCCTAATTACTCGACTTTTTTGACAAGCGTGTTAGGGAGTAGTCCACCTATCACTCCCCCCCCCTCTCCCCCCCCCCCCCCCCCCGCTCCGTGGGGACCTGGAATTTACTAAGAATTCACAAATGAGACCTCAATCTGGCGGTGGTGTTGTAAAAACGATACTGTATGTTTCCATGGCGTTGGCAACAGGTTTCAGTTCATACACCTCACTGACAGTCTCCTTGTGTTTGAGGTTCTCGTGGCGCCGAAGTTTGTTCTTCTCTCTTGCCGTGTATGGGCAGTACCGGCACTCAAATGGTTTATAGTGCTCGTGAATCCACATATGCTTCTTCAAATTACTTGCTGTCTTGGTGGTGTACGTGCATCGGGTACATGCAAAGGGTTTGAGACTCGTATGCATAATCCTCGTATGGCTATCTAGAAGGTTCTTCAGCTTACACGTATACGTGCACCTCGTACACTTAAATGGTTTGTCTTCGCTATGAATCACCATATGCTTTTTCAGGTTAATTTTTTCCCGACATTCGTAGTCACAGAGTTCACATTTGAATGGCCGAAGGTTAGTGTGGGTAGCCAGGTGCCTGTCCAGATGTGCTCTCCAGGGGGTGGTGAAATCGCAGATTTCGCACAAATACCGGTGCTTGCCAGTATGGGTTTGAACATGGCGCTTGAACTCCAGCTTCGTCTCACAGGAAAAGTCACACTGTTTGTACTTGCAGTAGAATGAGTCTCTGCTCTTATGCTCCGACATCGCATGGAGCTTTAAGTCACAGTGGTTCACAAACGACAAGTTGCAATATTTACAACCATAATACGTCTTTCTGGTGTGAACCCTGACCCCATGCCGCTTAAACTCGTACCCATCATTGGTGCAGAAGGAGCACAAGGAGCAGTGAAATTTCCTATCTGGATTGTGGTTTTTTATATGCCTCTTGAGGCTTATCTGAGACTTGCACGCCCGCTGGCACTGGGGACATACAAAATCTTTACTGCTAGTATGAGTCACAACATGGGTTCTCATGGCATACGTGGTTTTGCTGGTGTAGTTGCACTGATCGCAGGAGTAAGGCCGGTGGTCAGGGTGAGATTCGGCTAAATGCACGGTCAGTCGTAAGCAAGCAACTTTACATACAGGACACACAGACACTCTGTTTTTTCTCCCCGTATGTAACTCTGATTTGTTGTGTTCGGAGAGTTCCTTCTTGGAACAGCTGGCAAACCGACATTTAGTGCACGTATACAAGCTGACACTGCTGTGCTCCTTTTCCGCGTGCGACATCAGATTTTTGTGCGTCTTCAACTGAACACTGCACACAGGA
The DNA here is from genome assembly GCA_905116865.2 of Candidula unifasciata. Taxonomy (NCBI): domain Eukaryota; kingdom Metazoa; phylum Mollusca; class Gastropoda; order Stylommatophora; family Geomitridae; genus Candidula; species Candidula unifasciata. The sequence goes on along the minus strand of CAJHNH020002248.1, from coordinate 206,881 downwards.
CAGACGTAACCATTTTTCTGTTGCTTAACAGCAGGTCTGTCAATGTGAGCCAGAAGATGAATTTGAAAACTTAATTCCAACTCAAATGCTGCACCACAAACTGAACAAGCAAACGGTTTTGATTCCTTGTGTACCTGCTTCAAGTGGTGGCCAAGCTCAAGATCCTGATTACAGGCGAACTCACAATGCTTGCAGGTTTTTCTTACGGCTGGTTGTTCAGGAACTGCAGCAGCTTCTTCAGGCTCGGCTGGTTTGCTAGCATCATTAACTAAATCATCTGCCCATAGAGGTTCACTCTTAATATCCTTTGCATCTCCTTCTGAACAGGCTGTGGCATCCCCTTCATTTGCTGCGACCACTACATTCGTATTTCTGTCCTGGAAATTTATGATCTCACACTGAACCCCGACCTCTACTTTCGCATCGGATAAAACAAGCTCCGGGTGGTCTAATCCATCAATGGGAAATCGGCTAATTCGCCGATATTTCATCCGGTCTTGATCGAGTAGACTCTTATACAGAACCGTCTGTGTGGCCTCACTTTGCATCTGCATAGTACCTGCTCGCATCTGCTCCAGTTCCGCCAGATCACGCACAATAATTTTCTCTTGGCTGCCATCTTGTATACTAGTCACAAATTGTGCCGGCTCCTGAGCACCACATAAAAAACTATCAATGTCCTCGACTTTCACTTCAGTTATAATATTACCACTGGCTTCCATGGGCAGGGGATCTTCTCCTTCCACTCTGGTCACATATTCAATCGTCTGCCCCTCCTGGCCTTGATTCTGTGCCTCTTCCACAAAAATCTGAGCAATATTGTCTGCTTCTCTAAGCTGACCACGCCGAGATTGCTGAGCCAATTCTAAAATTGTCTGGGCAACACTATGTGGTAAATCCTGACCATTAAGGTCTAAAACAACCATGACTGCGCCATCTTCAAATCCGTGTCCATCCTGAATTTCAATGTGGTATTGCACTCCTTCAGCCATTGCTCACACTGTATATTGTGTGTGCTGATGAAGGCTCAATAGCCGCAACGTTCACGTTTTGTTTGTATTTGTTATATTGTAAAGCTTGCTAATATACTTTTCGTTCGGGTTTATATCTTTTATCACACTGTATAGACACACAACTGATGGTCATTCAAGAAACTTTAGGAGGGATCCACGCAAACTTTTCCTTTGTGATCCTCTATGAATTTGATTTCCCTGGAAAAAAATACAGGAAAAATATGAACTGCCACAGAAAAATAAAATCATTATAGGTTTTTGTTGTTGCTTCTACATTTTCTCTTACTTGGGTACACTGATAACATAAGAGGGAAGATGTATTAAAAAAGTGAAAGTCGAGAGGATCGACTTTATTACACCCATATCCCCCGTGTGGGTTCCGGAGCCCCATTGTGGGGAAAACAAGAATAGACCCACTGCCTCCCCAAAAGCATGTCTAAGAGTCGACTAATTGGGGAGCTTCCTTTGAAGTTGGAGTGCATCTGCCGGAGAGGCAAGGAACCAACAGTCTGTATTCAAGAGAATGAGATCTGTAAAACTGATGCACACGCAACACTCAGGTTCTGGAGCAGGACTGCAGTTCAGTAGTGGATGATCAACCAGAACTTTCTGTCAGAGTGTACAGCTGGTGAACGCGAAGAAGAAGAAGAAGAAGAATTACACCCATATGGCCTGGTCTCTCCTCCCAGAATGGCTAGCCACCAGCTGAGAGCACTGCACAGAGCATGAACTCTGCAGCTCCGGGGATGATCCACAAGGATCTCAGTAAAAACTGCACTAGTGAACTGAACAGCACAGTCGTGAGAGGAAACGGACCTTCAAAGCATGAGGCAAATGGCTTCACCACTTTGTCTCTTTTTTTTTTTTTAAGAAGTCAAATGTAGAATAGCTCAAGCAAAGACAGCATTTTACAAAAATACGAATATTCTATGCAAAAATCTTCCTTTGTCAATTGAGTTAAGAAAGAGAATTCTTAACAGCTATTTAAATCCTATCCTGATATGTGGAAGTGAATCATGCACAGTTGGCCAAAATGAAAAATTTGGAAGCTGCAGAGAAGTGGTTTTATAGAACAATAATAAGAGTTGAGTCAAGAATTGACATCATAGTACTTGGGGCATTCACATGTGTGCTCCGTCCTAATCTTCAGCAGCCAGTGCAAATTTCCAATACTAATGGTACCAGTCACAATCTGGACTTATGTCCGTCTTGCCTCTCCTTGGAGTGTGGGGAGCTTGCCTGACCCTCTGGTTATTAATTATGAAGTAGAAGTGGGTCAAGCGTTCACCTGGTGCAGACATGTTGGATTTGAAACAAGAACAGTGATGTCACTCAAATATGTTTTTTGAAGCTTTCTTGAAACGAGTGCTTGTGAAATTTTTCCACTTTTATGTAAAGATGAAAGCAGAACTTTTAAAAACACACACACACAAATTGTGGTAATCTGGCTAATTTTGAAGATATTTACAAACATTTCTGACCATGAAGCACATTGCGTGTGTGCTACCCAAAAAAAATTTTTTTTAGATGCAAAACCATGTTATGTCACAGCCTGATATCTCTGCAATAACTCCTAATGCTTTCCCCTTTTTTCACGGCCGCAATACACTTGTACACGCATGCCAGAAGAGGCAAATTTAATGGCCAATTAGCAAACATGAGAATATCATCTATTTATTCAGTAATTTAAAAAATTCAATTTATCGTTGGATTGGATATTGTAATCTCTAATTAGCTGTGACTAATAGTTTTATTAGTCAAACCAATATATGTATATATATATACATACACACAAACACACACACTTCCACTAGCATCCCTGTGATGATGTCATCTACCATTGTACTGCAAGTGTTTGTCACAGCAGTTAGCGACTTTACTAGTCCTAGTAATAGAGGCAATTAAAAAAAAATATTAATGTTATGTTCTGTAAAATTAAAAGGGAGACCATTTATACTTACATACTAAATAATTAATAACAGTGTCAGCCATCATAACAAAATAATATTAATAATAACATTCATAAAAAAGTAGGGAAGAGTTTTCAAAGATTTCTGATTTATGGGCGACAAGTTTTAACTCCCTTTTATTTTTTCTTCTTTATTCATTTTTCCCACAAAAACTTGGCTATCCTCCGAATAACGGTCCCAAATTATCAAGGCTGAAAATATACCCTAACAGGGCCTTATTCACATGCCAATTGCAGATTTTGGGGGACTTAAATTGCACACTTTCGGTGCAGCGTGGATTGGGGCTAAACTAGATGGTTGGGAATCAGGAGCAGCTACCGCATCTCCTGCAGCTTCCTTCATTTTATTTGCTCGTAAGTCCAGCTATCTAGTTTAGTCCTAATCCACGCCACATGTAGCGGCATGGAAGATACTCTCGCGGTGGCGGCATAGTCCCCAGAAGTCAGCAATTCGGCGGTGGTGGTATAGTGACCGGAAATCTGCAATTGACATGTGACTGAGGTCCTGTTAGGGTATATTTTCAGCGTCGAAAATTTGGGACCGTTATTCGGAGGATAGCCAAAAACTTCAATAACTCGAAATAACTTACAATTGACAAACAGACATTAATGAGGTACCGTTGAAAACAGCTTTTCAATGTGTATGCAGCTGTACTGGTTTATTTCAGGAAAAAATGATTTTGAAAATTTGACTAAAGTGCCTAGGAAAACCCCTGCTTAAGGCTAAGAATCTTATCCTGCCTTATTATCTTCTTAACCATCTTAGTAAGATGGTTAAGAAGATAATAAGGCAGGACGAGACTCAGTGTCGAACATCAGCGAAAACAACTTGATTCATTTGGCACATTTGTTGATTTGAACATTCACTACTATTTCCTTAAATCAAACATCACAGTAATGTTTCACTCATCTAGTAGTAGAAGTATACAACGATGCACTGTGGCGACATTGATCATAAACGTAACCATAACAAAAGATGTAAATACCGTGAACTAGCTGATAGACAGTACCGGAGACGTGATAGACAAAGACACAGAGCAGAGCGTTTACGGGCTGATCGCCATCTTGTCCTAGGCGCGATATTGACAGGCAATAAGGAGGGAGGAAATGCCAGCTACTTCACACATGTGCAAGCCATTCACGTAAAGGGCCCCCCCCCCCTTCTACACCTTTTAGCACAAATGGGATATATTGCTAACCCTAAAATTTGATAGATCAATTGGTAGATAGTGGGTGTTGTAGTCAATAGCACATCTGCCGCCTTTACGTCACAGAATATTACCTGGTACCTATTTTAGCCTGGACGATGTAACAGCCAAGATTAATTTTGAACGTTCCTTCAAAATCAGAGAGCATTTGCCCTGATGCTATGAACCGTTAGTCTGCATACAAATAAGCCAGATCTGTAAAATGAATGTGCATGCAAAACTCAAGTTCTGTGACAAGACTAAAGTCCAGAAGTGGGTGAACAACCAGACCTTTCCGCCGGTATAAGCCAAGAAGAGGAGAATTTGTAACCAAAATATTCGCAAGGCGGGTTTGACCCTAGACCCTCTGGCCAGCAATCGAGCGTCTAGCGACCCACGGCCAGCTCCAGATTTATAAGGCCGTACAGCTCGACGGGAATTCCCGTTCTTGTGCAGGAATTGAGTCCCTCTGCGTCCACAGTTTTTATCGAGGAGATGTATACGCAAATTAAACTACAGTTTCATTAATTTTCGACAGATTTTTTTTTAGAACTATACGTCATTTTTAAGGTAAATAAGTGTGCCGAATAAATATAACAATAAAGCTCTTACAGACAAACAAAAATGATTTTGCTACAGTCAACATGAACAAAAACATCAATAACGTTTAGATGTAAACTAAAAGTTGTTCCAGCAAAAGTAAAGAAATATCAGTGCTAACTCTTTGATTCTGAGAGGGTATTGCTGCCTCGGAGGAGCGGGGGGGGGGGGGGGGAGGGTGACATTTGTACTTTATCAAATTTAGCGCATAAAAATACTGCTATGAAACATACACACATCATACATAACATAAATTTAAATAATTACTTTACTTTACTTAGTCGCTCCTCTTCTACCTTGGGGTGTAGAGGTTTGCCAGAGAGATCGCCAGACGTCTCTATCAGCAGTTTTCTTTCTGCCTTTGTTCCATTCTAGTCCTCTGTCAGTTAGGGACTGACGTATGTTGTCTTCCCAGCGCACCCTGGGTCGTCCTTGAGGTCTGGTTCCCTGGTTCTTAGCCTCCCATGCCTGCCATGGTGGCCGATTTTCTCCCATTCTGCATACATGTCCAAACCATCGTAACTGTGACTGATCCACTCGGGTTTGTAAGGACTGGGTATCAAGATCTTGACGTATTGTCCGATTGCGGACTTTGTCCCGTCTTGTCACTTGGACCACCTTTCTCAGATATCTCATTTCCGAGACCTGCAGCTGGCTTCTGTGAGCTGTTGTCATTGCCCATGACTCACACCCATAGGTCAGGACTGGTACATAGGTAGAGCGGTAAACAGCCATTTTCGTCCTCTTGCCAATTTCTCTTTTGCTAAGAAACCCTCGCTTTATGGCCTGAAAGAGTCTCCCAGCAGCTGCTTTTCGTGTAACTAGCTCAGTCTTAATGCCTCCATTTCGGTCTAATACAACTCCAAGGTATTTGAACTGGTTAACCTGCTCCAATGCATACTGTCCCATCATGATCTGGTGTTTCTTCTCCTCTCCTGAGATCACCATGGTTTTAGTATTGGAGATACTGATGGTCATCCCTCTCTTTTCAAGCTCTTCCTTCCAGACAAGTATGTTGGACTGGAGGTGTGCCTCTGATTTAGCTATCAGGGCCACATCATCTGCAAAGGCCAGCTCTGATATACAGATTGGTCTCATCTTCCAGTACCCTACAGAGTACTTCTTTGTCTTCTCCTTACAGGTCTTGATGACATCATCCATCATAAGAATAAAGAGGTAAGGTGAGAGAATATCACATTGTCTAACACCGCTGGTGATCTTAAATTCTTCTGACTTTTGGTCTGCTGTTCTTACATAATTTCTGCAGCTTTTGTAGAAACTCTGTATTGCACTGATCAGGGTTGCTGGAATGTTTTTCCCCGCCAAGCAGCCCCAGAGCTTGTTCCAAAGTACTTTGTCAAATGCCTTTTCCAGATCCAAAAAACATAGGTGCATTTCACTCTTATATTCAAGGGTTTTTTCCACTCATCTGTCTCAGTGTGAAGATAAGGTCTTGAGTACTTCGGTTTGCTCTGAAGCCACATTGGGCCTCGTCCAGCTGTGGCTCTACCAGACTTCTAAGTCTCTGCTGAAGAATTCTAGAGTAACTTTTACCAGGAACGCTGAGGAGGGATATGCCTCTGTGGTTTTCACATTGTTTGTTATCACCTTTTTTAAATATAGGTATAATGATGGCAATCTCCCAATCTTTTGGCATAGTTTTACTACACCAGGCTGCCTGCAGAACCTTCAGTAGAAGGAGCTCACCTGCGACACCCATATATTTGACCATCTCTGGTGTTATACCATCATGACCTGCTGCTTTTCCCAGCTTAATCTTCTCAATAGCTGCCTTCAACTCTACCATCCTGATGTTATCATCCAGTGAGGCCCATTATTTCTGGGTCATGACTTCCCTCAACGCCAAGGAGCTCTGAAAAGTATTCTTTCCATCTGCCCATGATATTGTCTGTAGAAGTAAGCAGAGCCCCTTCCTTGTCTTTTATGAATTTAAGTGGGCACTTTTTCTCCTTCCTCATGTTCTTGAGGGTCTTGTAGAACAGTTTTTGATTTTCTTGCATTCTTTTCCAACTTTTCTCCAAACTCTTCCCATGATTTCTGTTTTTCTTTAAGCACAATATTTTTGGTCTCTGTTCTGAGTGCCACATATTGTTTATATTTCTCTATTTCTTCAGCTGTGTTCCTGGCTGCCAGGTATTGCTTCCATGCCCTTTTCTTTACTCCTGTTTTCAGTTTGACTTCTTCTGTCCACCAAGGTGTCCTATATCCCCGCCTTCCACTTGGGACGTCACCACATGCTTCTACTGCAGCTGCTGTGAGGATATTCTTGAATCTGCACCAGAGGGTTTCAGTGTCCTCTGATGGTTCTTCTTCAGTTCCTATTGCTTTCACTATAAGCTCCTGGTATCTAGCCCTAATATCTGGCTCTCTTAGCCTGTATGCCTTAACCCTCATCCCTTCTTAGTTGCTTGGTTTCTTGCATGGTTGTCGGTGTTGCTTTGTTGGAGCAGTTCTTTCAGTTGTTCTTTTTATTGTGACTAGATAGTGGTCACTTCCAATCTCTGGTCCTCTCAGGGCTCTGGCATCTCTAACAAACTTGAATGAACTTTTCCTAAGAGCATAGTCAATAATGGATTTTTCATTCTTTGAAGGTTTACATCTTGTGTATGCATGTATACGCTTGTGGGGGAATTTTGTGTTTGTAATGACAAGGTTCTGTTCCCTGCAAAATCTGAGAAGTCGCTTGCCATTATCGTTCAAAACATCTTCACCATATCTCCCGATCACTCCACCCCATCTAGAGTGATCATTTCCTACTCTGGCATTTAGATCTCCTAGGAGGATAATTTCATCGTGACAGTCATCTATATGGTCCTTTGGAGCAGTTCAAAGAATTCTTATTTAACATCAATTTGCTCATCTTCATTTGGTCCGTACACAATAACATTATTGATAATTTTATCTTCTTCTTTCAGATCTAACACCATAATTCGCTCCCAGATGAATTTCCATCCCTTGATGTTACTAAGTTGGTTCCTGGCCACAATACAGCCAACACCTCCCTTAGCTCTCTCCGTCATAGAGACACCACTGCAGAGCAGCATACTTCCATCATGATCTGTGATTCCTTGCCCCTTTTTCTTGGTTTCAGTCAGAGCCACAACTCCTAATTTCGCCTTTCCTCATCTCCCCTACTAACTCCTTTTCCTTCCCGTTAATGCCTCTTGTGTTCTATGTTCCATAAATCGTTGTCCGTAAGTCATGCCAGTTCGTCGCCGTTAAGATCATATTTTAAGGCAAACAGGTGATTGGCCTGTTGTGCCTTTGCATGGTGGAGGGGCTGCCTCCTTGTGGCCTCCACGCGGGCCGTCTGGCTGATTCACGGTTACCCACTACTTCCGGAGATGCATGAAGCACTGAGGTTCAACCAGACCCTCCTCCTTTTACAGCCGGGCTTGGGGCCGGTCTCAGCGGAGTTAAATATAAATAATTGATGGTTATTATTATTATTAGTAGACTATTACAACATATAATTGTATTGTTATTTAATAATTAGTAAACAAGCACAATGAGTATGAAATTGATATGTGCAATACTTTTTTCACCCAGAGTAGTTTTCTTAACAGCACTTATAGCACTACTAAATATGTATCCTCAAGGTACAAACAGCACAAACAAATTTGCCCAGTTTCATCTTGTTGGATGAAATCAATTCCTTAACATTGCGAATTTTTTGGTAACAAATACGTGTATCAGAAGTACCAACGGTGGACTTTGACAGCGGTTCAATGCCAATGGTTCGGTTTAGGACCGACATCGCAGTGGATAACCCCGAGTGACAACAACAGCGGAGAATCGCTTTTTTTCGGCTTCGTCACCTCAGAGACAGGATAACAACAGCTTCCTCAACAGTGCAGGCATTGCCTACGGAACGTCAAGTGTCTGATCAAACTGTTCGGAACAGACTGCATGACATTGGACTTTGGATACGACGACCACACCGAGAACCGTTCCTTACGCGTCGCCTCCGTCAAAATCGACTTCTTTAGGCCAACCAACAATGTCCCTGGGCAGGTGATATTCACTGGAGAGACGTCTGGTTCAGTAACGAATCGTTCTTTTTGTTGCAGCGTCATGATAGACGGCGTAGTGTCTGTCGCAGACGAAAAGAAGGTTTAGCCCACAATTGTGTTGATAAAGCTCTGCTGCATGGTGATGGTGGTGGGGAATGACCAGTTACAACGGAAGAGTCAATTGGTGTACATCGAAGGAAGATTGAATGGGCACCGATACGTCCATGAAATTCTTCGACCACTTGTCCTTCCAGTTTGGGATGCCAACACATATCTTTTTCAACAGGACAACGCCATACCACATTCTGCACGGCTGAACACTCAGTTCCTGACTGCAAATAACATTGAAACCATTCCCTCGCCATCCTCGTCTGCAGACTACAAAATACTGGAAACGGCCCTGATTCAGAACATCACATAATGTTTAGGGAGCGGGGTTGCCACGAAAGCGTTCAGGTCTGGAGAACTTTTAGGCGTGCCACGACGAGAGCGACTCTTATGTAAGGGATCTGCTGATTGACAATGATGAAGCATCAACGACCGGATCTCCCATTGACTCACCGGTAGACAACTTCGTCGCCGATCGGGACAGTATTTGGGTCTGTCTCCTTTGATCGCATCAACACTGCGGTAACCATTTTCATGGCTCTTGGGGGCGTACAATGCTACGTAATTCTAAGTGACTCACGTAACCTAGTCACAATTATAACCTAAAGAACTCCCTTCGGGGATGCTGACTGACGATCTCCTCATCCCCCTCCCCATATCTATGAAAGATCTATGCTGGTAGAAGACACGAAATTAGATTAAATAACACTTGTAAGAATGCGTGAACGAGGAATCAGGTGTGGATGGGGCAAGGGAGAGAGGAAAAGAACGATGCGCTTATAATCAGTGTGCTAGGGAACAGTTAGCACCTATATCGATTCTTCAATCAGTAAAATAAATAAGAGCAATGTCTGAAAAAATACTGGTATCAAACAATTAAAAGGCAAAAACGAGGTGCTCTACTGGGCACATCACGAGAAAAAGTCAGCAGAGAATCGATAAATAGACGCTGCAGTGAGTGAGTGAGTGAGTGACGTTCAACCCTACTAGGATAGTACACGGAGCTTGGGAAAAGAAAAATAACAGACAGCAAGACTGTTTTCCTGTGTGATAGCATGTCAGTTTTCCAGTCAATTAAAAGTAAGTGGAGCTGAGTTAAGTTGAGTCAAGAGTCCCCATCTTTAGCAGCCAGCGCAGAGTTCCACTACTGATGGTATCGGTCACAATCTGGTTATATGTCCGTCTTGCCTTTCCTCTGAGTATAGTGAGCCGGCCAGACCCTCTGATTACATCCAGGTGCCTCATTCTCTAGGCCATAATAATCTTGTTTCACTACTGATTCCGCCTGGAGAAAGATCCAAAGTATGTTTACTACCCGTGACCTTCCGAGTGAAGCCTGTCATTCGGCTCACCTTCTTCAGCATTCAAAGGGAACCATGAGACAATATGGACAGAGAAATGACCTAACAGCTAAACAGACTCAGAAAACAATCAAACCATTCTCCAGTAGATCCCAACGTACTCTGATATACCAGGACATGAGTTGGCAGGCAGACTTGCTTAAACTGGAACAAAGGAGAAACAAGACACCCTTTCATTGTCATTACCAAAAATCAAATAAATTATCATTAGACAATACAAGGAATTATGGAGAGAACAAATCAACAGTAAACACCCACTTGACCCCATTAACAGACTCAACAGAAAACAATACACAACAATTATCCATCTAAGAACAGGACACAGCAGGCTTAACTTCCACATGAATAAAATAAAGACTGTACAGTCCCCACAGTGTGCATGTCAGGCAGGACACAAACACCTGAGAACATTCTGCAGACCTGCCCACTCTACCTACAACTTCAAAAAAAAAAAAAAAACCTGACATCAAGAGCAAAGTGTGCAGAACAAGCTATGGGGAACCATGAAGGACATGCAACTGACATGCAAGTTCATAGAGGCAACCAACCTGACAGTCTGACCTGAATATATGAAACTTAACGCAATGAAGAAGATCCCATTTTGATCCTCTAAGTGCCAACAGCAGCAGCAGCAGCAGCACCAGTAGTAGTAATTTAAACAAGATTCTATTTAACCTCATCATCATGTAGCAGGTCCTTTGCAGAACGTCGCTCTCATCACAGTCTGCCTGAAAGAAACTCGGTCTCTCGCCAGCTCTTCCCCCCTCATGCACCTTCACACTCAAGGAGTCACTTATATCCTGTGCCCATCTTCGTGTTGGTCGGCCCCTGCTCCTCCTTCCTGGTACCATGCCTTCTACTATAATTTTTTTAAGAATAAGGTTGTCACCAATTTTTAGCGGATCATAATTTTCACAAGTCTGGTCATTTTTGACATTTCTCATTATATTTTCTGCGTATATATTGAATAGGTACGGTGAGAGAATGCACCCTTGCCTCACTCGCATTTGCACCTCGAACCAGTCTGATGTTACACCAGCTGCTCTGATGGCTGCTTGTTGTTCTTGATAAAGATTTTCAATTAAATACACTAAATCTGCTGGAAACCCCATACTTCTCATAACAGTCCACAGTTTCTGATGTTGGACACAATCAAATGCCTTGCTATAATCAATGAAACAAGCATGAAGATCTATGCTGTTTTCTCTATATTTTTCAAAAATTACTATTTAACCTATTTGGGTTAAAATTAGTATATATATATATACACACACACACACATATGTATATACATACATATATATATATATATATATATATATATATATATATATATATATATATATATATATATATATATATATATATATATATATATATATATATATATATATATATATATATATATATATATATATATATCTTTATAAAACACACACATGAATATTTATAAATTACTAAGGGAATTTTACCACGCCTTTGGGCGCATTGGGCATATGGAGCTGGATCTATATTTTTATAGACCCATTAGTAGTTGGTGGGTAATGGGATCAGCATCACGACGATTTGATTTTTTCACCTGCCAGTTATTTGTCTTTACGTTCACTGGCTACAAACAATAGTAGTGATTTAAACACACAAAAATATCACGTTCAACCCTCATGGTTATATGTGTGATACAAAATGTCATAAATTTCTCTGAGAGCAAATGTTATTTTATATATCTGGTAATTATTTATTTAGCAGCAATAGTAGTAGCAGCAGTAGTAGAAGAAGAAGAAAGTGACGAAAAAAGAAGAAAAAGAAGAAGGGAAGAGGAGGTGTAATGAAATAGAGTTAGGAAGGGGTTAAATGAAAAATGCATACATTCAGACCACAATCAAGGCATGCCAATCCATCACTGGGTGGCAGGACAGAAAACGGTGATCAGAACGCTGGTCAGACAAAGCGAAACAGATAAACGAGGTGCACTGTGACCAGGGTTAAATAGAGTACGTTTATCCAAATGTGATCACCGGAGACGGATGACAGGGGGTGATTGAGAACCCATGCCGGGAAGAGAGAGGAAGTGTGGGTGAAGAGAGAGGAGAAAAGAGAGAGAGGTGAGTGAATGCCTAGACGCTCGAGAGGGCAGTGGAGAAAACTTCGTTAGAAGATATATGAAACTTTGGTTTTGCTTTGTGAGAAGAGTGATTAAAGAACTTATCTTCAGATATATGAATAGCCAGAATAAGATACTAGATACTAGAATGTTATACTAAGATAATGAAGTTTTCCTATACAATTGGTTAAGGAAATGATTCGTACTGTTTGACTTGACAATATTGTGGAAATAAAACAGATCTGTAATAGTTTGTTACATCACTGGCCGTGTTGTTGAGTACGATCAAGAGAGCTATGAACTGTATCCATAACACACAAGTTCCGAATTAGGCACATCCATTCTTGGGGGATGTGAAAGATACAACTGTCTCACAGAGGAACAGCAAAAGAAAAAGACAAAGGAAGAAGAGGAGCAGGAGAAGAAGAAGTAGCAGCATTAGCAGCAGCAGTGGCAGCAGTAGTAGCAGTAGCAGCAGTAGAAGTAGTAGCAGTAGTAGTAGCAACAGTAGTAGTAGAAGAAAAAGAAGAAGGAGAAGGAGGATAAGAGAAAAGTGGCAGCATTAGCAGCAGTGGCAGCAGAAGTAGCAGTAGCAGCAGTTGTAGTAGAAAAAGAAGAAGGAGAAGGGGAGAAGAATAAGAAACACAACAAATCACAAGTCATCAATGTGAACAAGTAAACATTTTTAATGTAGTAGCCAAGTTATGTATGATGTGCTAGCCTCAGGCTTTCAAACAACTAGCAACATGTAGACACAGATACAGTTTACAACAATCAAGTGCTTAAAGAACATTTGGTTATATATCTAAAGTTACCAAGAGTGAAGAGAGCATTATCATCATATTGTGCTATTTATACATTATAGACCTGAGCACATTCTGCCGGTCTGCCTACTTCACTTACACCTACAATGAGAGACCTGGCCTTAAGAGCAAAATGGGCAGATCCCACCTGACGGTCTGACCCGAGAATACAAAACCAAATGCCAAGAAGAAGAAGATATAAGTAAAGATCCCTTTTCACACTTTTAGGAGCATCAGGCATATGGGAAGAGCACCCATATTTTTACACACCAATCGGCACTAGGTGGGTAATGTGGTCAGTATTACGCCGGCTGTCTTTACTTCCCCAGGACATCCATCCTGGAACCCATATAAGTCTAGGTCAGCCGGCAACACCCCCAAACCAAGATAAAAATCCAAGCAGTCAGAAGTGGGTTTCGATCACGACACGTTGGAAGAAGAAGATATGCCACACATATGTGGCTATCAGTCTATTCCTCTGTTCTGTTCTATCCTCTGCTCTGTTCTATCCATTGCTCAATTCTATCCTCTGCTCTGTTCTATTCTCTGCTCTGTTCTAGCTCTATTCTATCCTCTGCTCTGTTCTATCCTCTGCTCTGATCTATCCTCTGCTCTGTTCTATTCTCTGCTCTGTTCTATCCTCTGCTCTGTTCTATCCTCTGCTCTGTTCTATCCTCTGCTCTGTTCTATCCTCCGCTCTGTTCTATCCTCTGCTCTGTTCTATCCTCTGCTCTGATCTATTCTCTGCTCTGTTCTATTCTCTGCTCTGTTCTATTCTCTGCAATGTTTTTGGGGATACCAAGGACAGAAACCATTCTGGAAATGTCAGCCTCTCTAATCAACATTCTTCTTGGGTGTTCTCATTTCTTCAATCAATTTGTTTTCTGTTTCAGTGGCTGTTTTGTAATTTTCAGTCCATGTTTCCTCAGGATATGCCCATATATATATATATATATATATATATATATATATGTTGTTGTTGTTCATCCAACACGAGTGATGAAGACCTCATTCAAAGTAGTAATGATCAAAGATTATAAGTGCGAAGGTGGCTGATTAGTCCAATATGAGCCTGGAAAGTTCTTGGGCAGTGCGGACAACAGGTGGAAGCCACAGTTAGTGTGGGATTAGCGATACGGTTCTTTCTAGTCTGCCTCCATTTCTCTGCTTATGCAACCTTCGCTGCCTGGGAGGCTGATGAACCATATATACTGAGTGGGTACCGGTCGCAGTCCCAGGAAGTAAAGGCGGCCAGTGTGATGCTGAAGACATCATCCATCTTGTGCCGACTGGTCTATACAAATTTAGGTCTAGCCCTATATGCCCTGTATGCCCTATACGCCTAAAGGTGTGCAAGTGTCCTTTCACTTTACTTATATATATATTTATATACTTATATTTATACATATATATATATTCTGTATTATTATAAATGTAACCAGAGCATCATTACAATCATTATGTGCCATGCTCAAAAGCATGGGCTGTCATGTTTTGCTCTCTCAAATGATTACCAAAATCACAGATCAGATCAGTGTTTTTGTCTCAAACACCACCCCCCCCCCCTTTCCCCACCCCACCATATGGCCAAGCCATGCAGGTAGGTATTGACAGACTGCCTCAAAAGTCATTATGTTCCATTATGGAACAATCAAAAGTTCCAGATTGTGTGTAATACACAGATGAAGCTCTGAAATCGATAACACCTTACCAGCATTATGTCTACAAGATACAATGTAAATAATGAATACATTTTTGAACATATTAATACACATGTGAACATATGAATATACATTTGAACATATTAACTGTTGCCCCAAGTAATGGGGCAACTATCTCCCTTGCTGACACACCAGCAGATACTCCGAAGTACTAGAGTGAATCTTATCAGAACAAATTTTTTTGGGCCAACACTATGCTGTCAGTGCCAAACGTGGACACTTAATCCTCCAATGAACGTAAAATTGTGACAACAGAGATGAAATGCCTTAGAAGAGCTGCAGGAGTTTCAGGGAAAGACAGAATACGAAATCATCAAATTAGACGAATGCTAGGAATAAAGCCTGTCTTACAAGTCCTCAAAGAAAAACAAATGAAGTGGTTTGGACACCTAACAAGAATACTCTGTCACTATCTGCCACACTAAGACGTTACAACGGGTATAGATCGAGTGAAAGACCTCGGAAAATATGGAGTGATGGCATTAAGAACAGACTTACATAAATGAACATCAGTCGTAATAGTGCTCTTGACAGAGCTCATCAACGAATGTTACATCTCCCCCTGACACTTCGCTGAGGTACAATGTGGAAGAGAAGAAGAAGAAGAACTGTTAACATTCCTCACATCAGCAGTTGGAACTTCAGGGCGCTGAGCCATCCCACAACTGCTCCAGCCAGCTGACAGTTTCTTTCTTATTTTTTTTTTAAAACACATAGGCTGCAATATTTTTTGGGATTTATACCCAAAGAGATTTGATTACTGCAAAACCCAAATTAATCATGTTTTACAATATGCTTTCTAGGAGCCAGTGGGTCTTTTGCTTTTCCACCTAAGTGGGGCCTCAGGACTTGAGCCCAAAACAAAACCCCACACAAAATGCCCATCACTTTGAAAGGATGAACAGGCAGACAACAATCCTGGCTAAGACAACAACACTCACAAATAGTAAATTATCATTGAGTGTCTTGCCAAGTGGCGAAGGCGACCATGCCTATCCATAACCTGCCATCTCCAGCAGTATTATCAGTTCATGTGCCAACACCCCAGCATGATATATTCAAGAGGTTGTCAAACATCTTCTTGCAATACCTACTAAATCATCATCATCAAGTACCCTGCTGATTGGCGTCGGTGATCATACCTCCCAACAATCTTGAGATCTTCAACAGCATGCATCAGTTTGTGTGTTGACACCCTGACAACAGCTCACAGAAGCCAGCTGCAGGCCTCGGAAATGAGATATCTGAGAAAGGTGGTCCAAGTGACAAGAAGGGACAAAGTCCGCAATCAGACAATCCATCAAAATATCTTGATACCTAATCCTTACAAACCCAAGTGGATCAGTCACAGTTATGATGGTTTGGACATGTATGCAGAATCTGAGAAAATCGGCCACCATGGCAGACATAGGAGGCTAAGAACCAGGGAACCAGACCTCCAGGACGACCCAGGGTCCACTGGAAAGACAACATCCAACAGTCCCTAACAAAGCCAGAAAGAAAACTGCTGACAGAGAAGTCTGGCAATCTCTCTGGCAAACCTCTACACCCCAAAGTAGAAGAGGAGCCACTAAGCTAAAAAGTATTGACACACACCCTTGCCATGATAAAAGGCTGACAAGAATTTTCTCGCTTTGTCCACATTACAGACAGGTTTAGGATCTTGCACTAAAATGACTATTGCTTTAGAATAAATTGTTTTATCTGTGTGGGTTCCAGGGCTCTATTGTGGGCAAAAACAAGAATAGACCCACTGTCTCCCCAATAAGCATGCCATAGGAGTCGACTAACTGCGAGCTTCCTTTAAAGTCAGCAGGAGAATCACAGTTCATTCTCAAAGGCACCCTTGATAATCAAAATTGTAAAGACGTAATAACATATAACTGTTGTCTCTTGATTTGATTGCAAGGCCAATTATAACTGTTGTCTCTTGATTTGATTGCAATGCTTATTATACCTGTTGTCTCTTGATTTGATATCAAGGCCAATTATAACTGTTGTCTCTTGATTTGATTCTAAGCCCCATTATAACTGTTGTCTCTTGATTTGATTCTAAGCCCAATTATAACTGTTGTCTCTTGATTTGATATCAAGGCCTATTATAACTGTTGTCTCTTGATTTGATTCTAAGCCCAATTATAACTGTTGTGTCTTGATTTGATTCTAAGCCCAATTGTAACTGTTGTGTCTTGATTTGATTCTAAGCCCAATTATAACTGTTGTGTCTTGATTTGATTCTAAGCCCAATTATAACTGTTGTCTCTTGATTTGATTCTAAGCCCAATTATAACTGTTGTCTCTTGATTTGATTCTAAGCCCCATTATAACTGTTGTCTCTTGATTTGATTCTAAGCCCAATTATAACTGTTGTCTCTTGATTTGATTCTAAGCCCAATCAAGGCCAAGGATAAAGTTCTTTCTCTGCAAACTGCCAAGCCTGGGCAGTATTGTAGAGAACAAGTGTCGCTCAGCCAGCTTTGTTAATTCCAAAGGAAAGGTAACACCAATACATGCACATACATACACATGTCTAACATAAAGAAATAAATTACAAGCCTGCTTTCCAGTTGAAAACAAATATTTATGATTATACACACAATTATCAAACTTCAGGTGAGAAACAGATATATAACAATGATGATTAATAAAAATTATGACTCGTGAACACATCATCAGCTATCTACCGAAACAAAAGTTTAGGGAACTCCATGATATGGCACCCCAAATAGCAGGAACTGTGTTAAAAAGTTAAAAAAAAAAAATAAAAATAATGAGCTAGAGCTTTATAAATTATGAATAGTGAATACACATCCAAGTTACCTAACCTGAAACGAAGCAAAAGTTCAGGAAACTCCATAATGTGGCACCCCAAATAGCAGGAACTGTGTTACGAAAGTAAAAAAAAAAAAAAAACAAAATAATGAACTAAAGCGTTATAAATTATGAACAGTGAATACACCATCCGAGTTACCAAACCTGAACCGAAGCAAAAGTTTAGGAAACTCCATGATGTGGCAGCAATGATAACAAGAACTCTGTCAAAAGTTCAAGGAAACTCCCAATGAAGAGTAAAGCTATGTAATTTATGATTCTTGAACACACCATCAGAGTTATCCAACTTGAACGGAAGCAAAAGTTTAGGAAACTCCATCCACTATTTGGCGTCAATGAAAACACAAAATTTGTTATGAAAATTAGAAAAACAAACCACACATAATAATGAGTAAAGCTATGTAAATTATGATTGTTTTTATTTTGTGCCATTTACATTTGATAGGTCTGCTGCAGTGCATCCAGTGGCATCTTTGAGAGTATAACGTGGCAGGGCACAAATCCCTTCCACAGTGCAACTCTCATACCACTGCTGGAAAGCCTTGAGAACAGTCCTTTCCTAAAACTCTTACTATGGCAATGTAACCCTAGTGCTAGAAAACCTAGTGGAGAGATCCTAACCTTTTCCACAGTGTGACTCTCGTACGGATGTCTGAAAGCCATGAGAATGGTTTTCTTATCAAACCTTCTGCCAAGAAATCAAACTGCAGTAGTTGAAGATTGTAAAACGCAAAATGATGGATTACATGTATTGGTACAAAATTGGAACAAAAAGAGAATGTTGAATGTTGAATTAAGAATCAACATCATAGCATTTGGGACACCCTCCTATAAGCGCTACATCCCAATCTTCAGCAGCAAATCAAAAGTAAAAGAAGAGAAGACAGCCATGAATACCAGTATGAGAGAGAAAGTTGGGACAAGACTGTGTCTGAAGTACATCAAAGGACAGAGAATCACGTGGCACTTGAAGAAATAAATGCTAAATTATGTATAATATGTATTAATAAAATTATTAGTAGAATAGTTATGGTTACAGATCCCAGTATGAGAGAGAAAGCTGGGACAAGACTGTGTCTGAAGTACATGCAAGGACAGAGACGGAAGTGGTTTTGGGCCATCTTGTGAGGAGGCAGCCAGACCAAATTATATTTTTAAACCTTTTACAGAAAAACATCTAGGAGGAAGTCCAGAAGAAAACCAAGGAAGAAAAAGAAAGACGTTGCTGCAAAATTCTGCTCACCTCACAATGAAGAAACATGACTATCCCAGTATCAATTTCCATTCAATTAGAAGGACAAGAAGAAAGAAACAGAGATAAATAGAGAGATGTAAGAAAGAAAGAAAGAAAGAAAGAAAGAAAGAAAGAAAGAAAGAAAGAAAGAAAGAAAGAAAGAAAGAAAGGAAGAAAGAAAGAAAGAAAGAAAGAAAGAAAGAAAGAAAGAAAGAAAGAAAGAAAGAAAGAAAGAAAGAAAGAAAGAAAGAAAGAGAAAGAAAGAAAGAAAGAAAGAAAGAAAGAAAGAAAGAAAGAAAGAAAGAAAGAATGAAAGAAAGAGAGAAAAACAGTTTAAAAAACACACACACAACAACAACATTTAAATGGGGGGGAATGATAATATACATCACTTGCCAGAGGTAAAACCTGCCACAGCAGGCCTGGTCTAGTCAATTATTACAGTTATAAAAATATTGTCAAGAAGATTATGCATTTGTACAAGAAGACTGACCTGATCTTCCACCAAACCCATGTAACAAAACAGCTGCAAGGTGCTGTACTCTCATCAGCTGCACACTACAAGCATTCCCATGGCACACTCATATGTCTTCAAACTGTATTAATCCCTTTGTGGGTACTGGGACCCCACTAGGGAAGGGGGGAAGAATCGACCCCTCCCCCCAAACAAGCATGTTGAATGTTGAAATAAAAATCGACATGACAGCACTCGGGACACTCCAATAAGTGCTCCGTCCCTATCTTCAGCAGCAGGCCAACAGTAACTGTCGCCTTTCCCTTGAGTGCTGAGCGTTGGCCAGATCCCCAGGTAACTCCCTGCAGTGCCGTTCTCCTCAGACAGTAACGGTCTATTTGTGCCTTCATACTGACTGTTCAACTGTTTGTGCAGAGCAATGTGTTACCTCCTTAGATCTTTCAACCACAGAAGTGAGAACAGTGATCTGCTGAGCAAAGTACATATCTGCGTATCGGTGCCGATACACACCATCCATTGCACAGAGAGATTCACAGGAAGAAGGGCAGCAGGTTAAAAAGAGGAAAATCCTGGGTGGGTCAGGCTGAGGACATTATTCAACAAGTTGTTCAACTGAGGACACAGAACCTGGCAAGGAATGGGGGCGAGTGCCAGCCCAGTGGGGTACATTCTTCTCAGTCTGCATCAAACTTGGCAGATGACAAAGCCCGTTGGTGGCTGAGGCAGAAGTTCAAGCCTTAATTCTGGAAAATTCTGCTGATGGAGGTTCAGTTATCTACACTGATGGATTCCTCATTCAACACACACAAAGTTCATGGGCTTTCACGGATCTCATTTAAGGTAAAACTAAAAAAAGATAGCAGGGCTTCTGCCTCAACTACAAGTAGGTCTGACTATGAAGGTGATGGCGGTAACACAAGCAATCATGTGGCTAGAGGCACAGCATTTTTCCCATGTGTGCTTTCTAAGTGATTCCATGAGTATGCTTAAGAAGATAGAGACAGGATGGATTGGAAGAAAATGGTTGGAGTTGCTGAGGAAATCTCATCTGAAAGGAATTAGTTTCATTTTTGTAGCAGTACACTCTGGGGTAAAAGGGAATGAATGAGCTGATTGGCTTGCTGGCAGGGTCACAGTAGGTACAGGAAAAGCAATAGACAGGTCTGTCATTTTCAGTGCTCTCAAGGAGGCAGGATGAGAAAATGATTCAAGAGACGACGTTGAATCCGCAACAGTTAAAAGACTAATAGGTTGAAATAGTTAGTGCATATAGAGAGAATGTCAAATGACAGAGAGGTAAAAACTGAATACACAAGAAAGATGAATGGTCGTAGACCACGAGGCAGACCAAGAAGACGATGGAACAATAACATCCAGACAGACCCGCAAACACTTGGTGTCACCAGCTGGAAAGAGAAGGTCAACCAGAGAGATGAATGGAGGCGGGTGATATCTGCAGCAGTCAGGGCTCAGAACACTGAAGAAGAAGAAGAAGAAGAAGAAGAAGAAGAAGAAGAAGAAGAAGAAGAAGAAGAAGAAGAAGTTGTAGTCACCTTTGTTTTTGAGTAAATGTCTATGGCAACAGCACACATCAATATTAACCCTTTGGTCCAACAACCGTGAAAAAAAAAATACGTCACAACCCTGTTAAGATTCCTGAAGGAAAAAACAATGTTTACACCGGTCACTATTAAATTTGTTAAAAAAATGTATTTATCGGCACTCAAAACTTATTTTTAGAAAAATATAAAGAAAGATTTATGAAAGAAGTAATCAATAAACACGTACGGGGTGAAGCATAAACTGAATACATCTTCTGTGGACCTATAAACACCCATCAGGTGACTCCTGCCGTGACCTTTACCAGGGAGACTTCGGAGAAAATCGGACATCATCTTGGCTTAATAAAGGGTACTTAGCACATAGAAAAACCTCTCTGAGTGCTATTGTTAGTTGATATCTTAACACAAGAAAACTCAGCCAACTGCATTAACTATACATTTTGTAATCATGTCATGATAGGCAAGTCAGAAAAGTAACATTTACAGGGAATTAGACCCAAATCGGAAGCATCGTTTTTTTGACACCTCGAAGTGAAAGGGTTAAAAAAAAAAGCCTTGTTTATCAGCCAAGGACCGGCACTAATAACCTCAGGATGCTGATGGACATGTTGAAGAAGGGATCTGAACTACAGCCCAGAGTGCCATGGTGAAGTTAACCCAACTCACAACACACATCATTATCTACTCCAACTGCTCTTTTCTGTCTTTACCCCCCCCCCCCCCCCCCCCCAAAAAAAAAAACATTTTAACACCCCTGCATGAAATAGGATTAGGTAAGCAATGCACCCAATTACTGATTTATTACCCCCCCCCCCCCCCCCCCCCCCCCCCCCCCCCCCCCACTATCATTATGTTTTCCAACTTTCACCATAACACAGGATTGAATGAGTAACACAAAATGTTAAACAATGAAACAGGATTGATTAATAGTAAATAATGAGTAATAGTCAGTTAGTTTGTAATAAATATGATAACAATGAGTACTTTAACACTGATCAAATGTACACAGCATATTTACACAGGTTACACAATCATCAACATGTGCCAGGTTGGGCATTTGAACATCATCTGTCAGTACACAGAGCCAGCTAAGCGGTATTTGGACACTTTAACAGATGCTGTTTGCAGACTTGTTTGAACTGAAGGAGACCCAGGGGGTTACACAGAAGGGTAATATACAAACATGGAGGAGGGAATTACAGAGCAGCATGAAAGAGATGGGAAGAACATGGGGTCAGCCTCACACAACAGCATAACATGGTGTGAGCTGGCTGTGGGCCAAGGCTGTGTTAGGGAATAAAAAAAAGAGGGAGAGAGGAAGAAGATGATAAGAAGAGGTACAGGAGGAGTAAAGAAAAAAAAGAAGAAGAAAAAAGAACTAGAAGAAAAAAAAAAATTTAAATAATAATAATAATAAGAAGAAGGAGTAAAAGAAGAAGAAGAATTAGATGAAGAAGAAGCAGATAAAGAGGAAGAAAAAAAATCAGAAGAAGAATCAGACGATGATGACGAAGAAAAAGAAGAAGTGAAAGAAACAGAAAAAGAAGAATCAGACGAAGATAAAAGATCAAACAAAGAAGAAGAATCAGATAAAGAACAAGAAACACAGAGCCTATGCAATAGTACAGTGTCATGATTATCAATATGACTGCCACAAGTGGAAATGAAGGTCACAAAGTGCAGCTGGGTGCTCCTTGAAAAAAAAAAAAAAAAGGGGGATATGTTGTCCACATGAAAACTAGCACTGCCACTTGGCAGTTTGGACAGTCACACAAAACAGTGAGTGGATCGTGTAACTGTGTTTACTCATAATAAGCATGTGTTGTGCCGGTCAGCATCGGATGTCATGTTTCGGCATCTCATACAATCACCAGAATAACTGATCAGGTCAATGTTCCTGTCTGGCCCCCCAGCCAAGTTACTGAGCCATCCAGGTATTTATTTCTCTGTCGTCCTCTTGCTCTCTTTCCATCAATCTTGCTGGTTTGTCACCAAGTTCTGGAGTCCATTCCTTCTCATAACATAACCGGTTAAAAAAACCACAGACTCTCTGTCTAACTGTTCTAATACGTTAATGGCTTTCATGTTCTCATAACATAACGGTTTTTAAAAAACACTGTCTATGTCTAACTGTTCTAATACGTTAATGGCTTTAATGTTCTCATAACATAACGGTTTAAAAAAAACACTGTCTATGTCTAACTGTTCTAATACGTTAATGGCTTTCATGTTCTCATAACATAACCGGTTAAAAAAACACTGTCTATGTCTAACTGTTCTAATACGTTAATGGCTTTCATGTTCTCATAACATAACGGTTTTTAAAAAACCACTATGTCCAACTGTTCTAATATGTTAATGGCTTTCATCTTCTCGATGAGAACTGCTTCATTTATTGTTGTGTGTGTGTGGGTTAGATCAATCTATGATATTCTCTGCAATCGTCTCTCTAACCACATCTCTGCCACAAGTTAATTTCTTTCAGCTTCTACTTCTTGTCCCTAACCCACATGCTCATAACAGCACAAAGATCTACATAGTTAAAGCAAGGATTGTCACGTAACATGAATACTTTTTTTTGGAGTTGATGAATTAAAAACAAAACATTTTCTCCATAAAACATGTAAAATAGTAAACTTGTGTCTTGTGAGTGTAAGGACAAAGCTGTCAAGATTACTTTCAATCAATCAATCAATCAATCACTTAGCAATTCAAATGTCATCTCAGATTGAGTAGACAATTTGAGTAAACATGTATTATCAGATATCTAACTGTAAAAGAAGACAGGTTTATATATCTACTCAACCACAGACTGCATTCTCAGATTTCTACTTAACATCTGCTATACACAATTTCAAAAATATCTTTTTAACTGTAAATGATAGTAACTTGGAAATACAGCTAGTCAACATGTATGTCTAGACATGTACACAAAAACAGATTTGCAATCCAAGATTTCAGTTCAATATTTATTGATATGTACAGACATTCAAAAACATCTACTCAAACCTAGACATACATCCCCATACGTCGACCCAATATCCAAATTACACAACACCCAATGAATGTTGATGAGTCTGTAAAAAAAAAAAAAAAAAAAAAAAAAAAAAAAAAAAAACATGGGACAAATGCTAGATTCTCATTAGACCTACTGTCCTTGAGTTTTGATTGTTAAAAAAACACATAATGAACATCGTCCTGAAAAGTAAACAAACAAGAATGGATACAACAAAATCACTATCATCATGCGCCCTGCAGCAGCTGCAGTAAAGCAGAGGCTGGACGCTCGACTGCTGACCCAAAGGGCGAGGTTTCAAAGTTCAAGGGATAATATTTTTCCTTCAAAACTGACCTTGGCTCCCAGTTCAGCCCAGCCTGAAATGGGAACCAGGCACTGTCCGGGGAGGTAAAGGTGGCTGGGCTCAGTCTATTTTAAACTGTAAAAAGTAAAGATCCCTTTTCACACCTTTAGGCGCATCGGGCATATGGGAAGAGCACCCCATGCATGTACAGACCAATGGGCACTAGGCGGGTAATGTGGTCAGCACTACGTCATCATTTTAAACTATGAGGAAGCTTTAAATGAAAAACTTTCAAGTATGTTACAATGACTTGCCTGCTTCCAGCAATATCAACCCCCACCCCAACTATTTAGATCTGGGTATTTAACTAAGTTGACTCAAGGGACATTTTTTAAATTGGGCATCATCATGGACCAATGGCCAGAGCCTCAGCACAGACAGATCATTAATACATGACAACTGGCAACGATCCGTAGGCCACTTGCTAGGCCTCCACGGGCCAACTCTAGCCTGTGTGCCGCCAGTTAAATGGCTGTGATCTAGAATAATAGGGTACACCAGGAAGAAAACTACTTACTACAACCACAGGGTGCCCTAAATAGTTGTTTTATGGATTTGTTCTGTGCGTGAGTGTATGTGTGTGTGTATGCTGCCTGCTTGCGTGTCTTAATGTGTGTGTGTGTATATGTGTGTGTCTATCTATGTGTGAAGGTGTCTTTGAGAGAGAGAGAGAGAGAGAGAGAGAGAGAGAGAGAGAGAGAGAGAGAGAGAGAGAGAGAGAGAGAGAAAGAGAAAGAGAGAGAAAGAGCCAGAGAGGGAGTTTGCGTGTGTTTTGATCTATCTGACTGACTGTATTGTCACCCTAGCTTTTGTGCTTGTTTTCAACAGGAGGCTGCGTGGTCTTGAGGCATGGAGTGCTAGAGGTTCTGAGTTCAATCCCCGGTAAGTGCTGGGTTTTTTCACGTGGCGTGGACCTAAAGACTTCTAGTAATTCCCCCTGGTCTCTGGGTAGTGAGATCGGACGCCCGTGTGCATTGCTGCACACGTAAAAAATCTTTTGGCAGTTAGAAATCGACCAGAATAGTCTAACAGTGCTGCGGGGGGCAACAAGTTTAGAGTTAAAAATCTACCCAAAGTATTTCAGGATCCTCGCTGGTGCTACAGAGCCTGTGCCCTGTGCTGAGCTTTTTCGGACTCAGGCTTGAGTGAGAAGAAGAACGGAGCACTTATGGGTTACTACCCGTGTGCCATGATGTTCATCCTTTGTTCAAACTTGAAACTTATTTTTAACTTAATTAATATTCATATTACCAATACTGCTACATAAACAAAATCTGCTTTATAGATAAAATGCTGTGGCTCTGTGAAAGATGAGTGTCTGGGAAGGCCGAATGTAAGATGGGCCTGCAGGCCCAATTAAAAGACCTCTGCAAATAAAATAAATCCATTCATTCATTCATTGGATTTGCATCCAGAAACTGGCCATATAAATCCCCAGGTGTCAACTGTTTAGACTGCAATCCTGGAAAGGGGAACAACAGGTAAAAAAAAAAAGGGGGGGGGGGGGGGGGGGGGGGTAAAAAAAAACCAAAAAACAAACAAACCCTCACTGACTTAGATTATTATTATTTTTTCACCGGTTAATTATTTTGAGTAGCCATACTTAACCATACTCCTGTTACACAGTGCAGTGCTTTATTAAAATCTGACCCCCAGATGACGTCACAGGACAGTCCAACATTTGAGATGGTGGTAAGACTGGGTTTTCCTGCTTTCTGATGTTTTTAACGACCCCAAAACAACTAGAACTGGTCCTTACCCCAACCCACCAACGTCCCATGAGAGAGTGCGGCCCAAGTCCCACAACTGCATGCTGCCTAGGTCCCAGGACTGCATGCAGCCTATCTACCACCCCCTGAAATATTAGACTGTCCAGTGAACTGTGGATTTTCCCTGTTTGGGGTAGGATGTTAATAAAGCACCCACAGTGCATTTAGTAATTTCAGTATCAGTTACTTTCCAAATAACAACTGTAAACTCACGTTTAGACAGAGGTATACAGACAGACAGACAGATACACATAGACATACAAACTACAAACAGACACACAGATTTGTAGTGCTAAATGCACTTTTGTTTAAAAAACAAATGCTGAAAAAAATGCAGACAAAAGTAAATGATCACATTTGATTGTTCTTAATTATTTTGAGTACCCAAACAACCATACTCCTTTTACACAGTGCATTCAGTACTTTCTGTATCAGGCACATTCTAAATAACAACTGTAAACTTATGTTCAGACAAAGGTACACAGACACACACACACACACACAGATTTACAAATACACACACATTTGTATTGCTAAATTCGCTTCCGTTTATAAAACACATGCAGAAAAAATGTAGACAAAAGTAAATGATCACATCTGATTGCTCTTAAAGCTTTAAAGGTGAGAAAATCAACTGCACTGCTCTGGCTTTGATCCCCATACTGTTCGGTCTCAACAGAGCAGTTGCTTCTCTGTCAAGCAGGGCTTAGTGGTCTCGAGGCATGGCATCAGCCTCGAGTGCTGGAGGTCCCGAGTTCAGGCCCCAGTGAAGGCTGCAATTTTATTTTCATGTGGACTTTCAGTAATTTCCCCCAATCTCTAGGAGAGAAGATCAGATGCCCGTGTGTATTACTGAGCACATAAAAAAAAATCACTTGGCAGTTAGAAATCGAAAAAACAGTAGCCTAACAGGGCAAAATTTGAAGTTAAAAATCTACCCAAAGTATTTCAGGATCCTCGTCGGTGCTACGGAGTTCGTGCATTATGCTGAGATTCTTCAGACTCCGGCTCGAGTTGGAAGTAGATTGGAGCACTACCCCAGTACCATGATGCTGATCCCTTGAATAAACCAAACCACACATTATTCCCTATCAAGTCACTAAAAACGATTACAATTTTTTTTAAAGAAAGAAAGAAAGAAAGAAAGAAAGAAAGAAAGAAGAGAGAGAGAGAGAGAGAGAGAGAGAGAGAGAGAGAGAGAGAGAGAGAGAGAGAGAGAGAGAGAGAGAGAGAGAGAGAGAGAGAGAGAGAGAGAGAGAGAGAGAGAGACATGTCCAATGTCACAACATTCAGCATGAGAATGGAGGTGGAGGCAGTAATGACAGCTTTTTGATGGCTGGAGTGTTGTACTGCACACATTTTGTAATTATAACGTATTTAACCAGTTACAACAAATGCATTTTTGGTCACCGCATTGTCACTACTTTATACAAATGAATTTTCTGAAGGACTTTTATACATTATTTCCTACAAATTAATGTTTATAGGACATTGGTATATCATTATTTCCTACAAATTAATGTTTCTAGGACATTGGTAAATCATTATCTCACACAAATTTATGTTTATAAGACATTGGTATATCATTATCTCACACAAATTAATGTTTCTAGGACATTGGTATATCATTATCTCACATAAATTATTGTTTCTAGGACATTGGTATATCATTATCTCACACAAATTATTGTTTCTAGGACACTGGTATATCATGATTTCACAGAAATTAATGTTTCTAGGACATTGGTATATCATTATCTCACGCAAATTAATGCCACACTTGACATCAGTAAATTTAACAATTCATTCAAGTTGATGTTTACAACACAGAATATTTACACACACAAAAGATTAAAGCAAGATTACACACGTAATGACCACAGATACATGCTTTCTGTCAACATAATACATCATTTATCTATTGCGACAAGTAATATTCTAGATCAGGGCTATTCAACTGATGTCTCGTGGGCCAAAACTGGCCCGCGAAGGCCTAACAAGTGGCCCGCAGATCACCTGCCAGTTTGATTGAATTAACACGCTTTCTGTTGGGACTCAGCATCTGGCCCGATGACAATCCCCATTTTAAAAATATTGGCCCCTGAGTAAAATTAGTTGAACAGCCCTGTTCTGGATAATATATTTCTGTCTGTTGTGACATTTACTATTCTATGTAGTATATTTATGTTGTGCCTTGTACTATTTTATATAATATATCTCTACCTGTTGTGCCTTGTACTATTTTATATAATATATCTCTATCTGTTGTGCCTTGTACTATTTTATATAACATATCTCTACCTGTTGTGCCTTGTACTATTTTATATAATATATCTCTATCTGTTGTGCCTTGTACTATTTTATATAATATATCTCTACCTGTTGTGCCTTGTACTATTTTATATAATATATCTCTATCTGTTGTGCCTTGTACTATTTTATATAATATATCTCTACCTGTTGTGCCTTGTACTATTTTATATAATATATCTCTATCTGTTGTGCCTTGTACTATTTTATATAATATATCTCTACCTGTTGTGCCTTGTACTATTTTATATAATATATCTCTACCTGTTGTGCCTTGTACTATTTTATATAACATATCTCTATCTGTTGTGCCTTGTACTATATTATATAACATATCTCTATCTGTTGTGCCTTGTACTATTTTATATAACATATCTCTATCTGTTGTGCCTTGTACTATTTTATATAAAATATCTCTATCTGTTGTGCCTTGTACTATTTTATATAACATATCTCTACCTGTTGTGCCTTGTACTATTTTATATAATATATCTCTATCTGTTGTGCCTTGTACTATTTTATATAACATATCTCTATCTGTTGTGCCTTGTACTATTTTATATAACATATCTCTACCTGTTGTGCCTTGTACTATTTTATATAATATATCTCTACCTGTTGTGCCTTGTACTATTTTATATAACATATCTCTACCTGTTGTGCCTTGTACTATTTTATATAATATATCTCTATCTATTGTGCCTTGTACTATTTTATATTATTTTATCTCTACCTGTTGTGCCTTGTACTATTTTATATAACATATCTCTATCTGTTGTTGTGCCTTGTACTTATTTTATATAACATATCTCTATTTGTTGTGCCTTGTACTATTTTTATATAACATATCTCTACCTGTTGTGCTTCTTGTACTATTTTCTTATAATATATCTCTATCTGTTGTGCCTTGTACTATTTTATATAACATATCTCTTCTCTGTTGTGCCTTGTACTATTTTATATAACATATCTTCTATCTGTTGTGCCTTGTACTATTTTATATAATATATCTCTACCTGTTGTGCCTTGTACTATTTTATATAATATATCTCTAGCTGTTGTGCCTTGTACTATTTTATATAATATATCTCTACCTGTTGTGCCTTGTACTATTTTATATAACATATCTCTATCTGTTGTGCCTTGTACTATTTTATATAACATATCTCTATCTATTGTGCCTTGTACTATTTTATATAATATATCTCTACCTGTTGTGCCTTGTACTATTTTATATAACATATCTCTACCTGTTGTGCCTTGTACTATTTTATATAACATATCTCTACCTGTTGTGCCTTGTACTATTTTATATAATATATCTCTATCTGTTGTGCCTTGTACTATTTTATATAATATATCTCTATCTGTTGTGCCTTGTACTATTTTATATAATATATCTCTACCTGTTGTGCCTTGTACTATTTTATATAATATATCTCTACCTGTTGTGCCTTGTACTATTTTATTTAACATATCTCTATCTGTTGTGCCTTGTACTATTTTATATAATATATCTCTACCTGTTGTGCCTTGTACTATTTTATATAATATATCTCTATCTGTTGTGCCTTGTACTATTTTATATAATATATCTCTATCTGTTGTGCCTTGTACTATTTTATATAATATATCTCTACCTGTTGTGCCTTGTACTATTTTATATAACATATCTCTATCTGTTGTGCCTTGTACTATTTTATATAATATATCTCTATCTGTTGTGCCTTGTACTATTTTATATAACATATCTCTATCTATTGTGCCTTGTACTATTTTATATAATATATCTCTACCTGTTGTGCCTTGTACTATTTTATATAATATATCTCTATCTGTTGTGCCTTGTACTATTTTATATAACATATCTCTATCTATTGTGCCTTGTACTATTTTATATAATATATCTCTACCTGTTGTGCCTTGTACTATTTTATATAATATATCTCTACCTGTTGTGCCTTGTACTATTTTATATAATATATCTCTATCTGTTGTGCCTTGTACTATTTTATATAATATATTCTCTACCTGTTGTGCCTTGTACTATTTTATATAACATATCTCTATTTGTTGTGCCTTGTACTATTTTATATAACATATCTCTATCTGTTGTGCCTTGTACTATTTTATATAATATATCTCTATCTGTTGTGCCTTGTACTATTTTATATAATATATCTCTACCTGTTGTGCCTTGTACTATTTTATATAACATATCTCTATTTGTTGTGCCTTGTACTATTTTATATAACATATCTCTATCTGTTGTGCCTTGTACTATTTTATATAATATATCTCTATCTGTTGTGCCTTGTACTATTTTATATAACATATCTCTATTTGTTGTGCCTTGTACTATTTTATATAACATATCTCTATTTGTTGTGCCTTGTACTATTTTATATAACATATCTCTATTTGTTGTGCCTTGTACTATTTTATATAACATATCTCTATCTGTTGTGCCTTGCACAATTCTAATATATTTCTGTTTGCTGTGCCTTGTACTATTTTATATAACATATCTCTATCTGTTGTGCCTTGTACTATTTTATATAAAATATATCTCTATCTGTTGTGCCTTGTACTATTTTATATAACATATCTCTTATCTGTTGTGCCTATGTACTATTTTATATAATATATCTCTATCTGTTGTGCCTTGTACTATTTTATTATAACATATCTCTATTTGTTGTGCCTTGTACTATTTTATTATAACATATCTCTATTGTTGTGCCTTGTACTATTTGTTATAATTATTATATCTCTACCTGTTGTGCCTTGTGTACTATTTTATATAATATATCTCTATCTGTATTATTTTAACTATTTTATATAAATATCTCTATCTGTTGTTCCTTGTACTATTTTATATAATATATCTCTACCTGTTGTGCCTTGTACTATTTTATATAATTATATCTCTACCTGTTGTGCCTTGTACTATTTTATATAACATATCTCTATCTGTTGTGCCTTGTACTATTTTATATAACATATCTCTATTTGTTGTGCCTTGTACTATTTTATATAACATATCTCTATCTGTTGTGCCTTGTACTATTTTATATAATATATCTCTATCTATTGTGCCTTGTACTATTTTATATAACATATCTCTACCTGTTGTGCCTTGTACTATTTTATATAATATATCTCTACCTGTTGTGCCTTGTACTATTTTATATAACATATCTCTTTCTGTTGTGCCTTGTACTATTTTATATAACATATCTCTATTTGTTGTGCCTTGTACTATTTTATATAATATATCTCTATCTATTGTGCCTTGTACTATTTTATATAACATATCTCTACCTGTTGTGCCTTGTACTATTTTATATAACATATCTCTACCTGTTGTGCCTTGTACTATTTTATATAATATATCTCTACCTGTTGTGCCTTGTACTATTTTATATAATATATCTCTATCTATTGTGCCTTGTACTATTTTATATAACATATCTCTACCTGTTGTGCCTTGTACTATTTTATATAATATATCTCTACCTGTTGTGCCTTGTACTATTTTATATAACATATCTCTATCTGTTGTGCCTTGTACGATTTTATATATCTCTACCTGTTGTGCCTTGTACTATTTTATATAACATATCTCTACCTGTTGTGCCTTGTACTATTTTATATAACATATCTCTACCTGTTGTGCCTTGTACTATTTTATATAACATATATCTACCTGTTGTGCGATAGACTAATGGTAGAGTTATCTCAACCACTGCCGGTCCCAAGTCTTCCACCCTGTACAAAAATGACTGCTACAGAAACCTGAGGAAAAAATGCCATTCTGAGTTGATGGAAGAAGCCACATTTGCTGGGCTGGATTCCATCCGCTGATATCAAAGTGAATGGAGGAATAGACTGTGAGGCTTATGTGGCATATAATGGCACAACAGGACAACAAATGAATGAATAAATGGTAGAGAGACATGTTTACAACGTATTGCCAGTCCTGGCCTCAATAAATCAGACTCCATGAATCTATGAGCAGTCATACTGATACACAGAATTACATGTTACAAACATTTTACTAGTTGAATTGAGTCAAGAATTGACATCACAGCACTCGGGGCATTCCAATGTTTGCTCCGTTCTCATCTTCAGCAGCCAGCGCAGAGTTCCAATACTGATGGTACCGGTCACAATCTGGTTATATGTCCGTCTTGCCTTTCCTCTGAGTGTAGTGAGCAGGCCAGACCTGGTTACACCCAGGTACCTCATTCTCTCCAGGCCATTTTAATCTTCTTTCTCTACCGATTCGGTTGCTTGCTCCTAAAGGGGCCTTGACCACATCTGCCTTGTCACGTATCAATTCACCACCCCTTTTACTAGTTTTGTGGAGTGACTAAAGCTGACATGATAAATTAATCGTGAGTCACGCATGTAAACTATCAGTGAAAAAACATGTTTGCAAAAAAATGTTACTAGGTTCTAAATAAACCTACCATGATAAATTTGAAACTAGTTACATAATTTAGACTTCCCTATTAATGCCTGTCTTCAGCCTTAAAAAAAAAGTGGTTGGCACTTGTGGTTTACAGCTAGGCTGTGTTACAGTTACAAACCTAAAATTAGTCACCTTTTGTGACACACATGTTAGGGGACAGCAGTGGGTCTACCCCCCCCCCCCCCCGGCCCCACATGGGGCCCTGGAAGCAACCGGAAGAAGAGATTAGACTAATGGTAGGTTAAGGTCCCTTTTCCCCACCTTCAGGTGTACTGGGGATATAAGGCTACACCTATATTTTATGGACCACACGGCACTTGGCGGGTGACCTGGTCATCATCACATCAGCCACCTTTACTTCCCAGGACTATACCTGGTGCCCACTCAAGGCTGGGTCGACATGGGAGTCAAGGTCATCTTAGGGAAAAATAAAGTCTGGAGCCTGTCAGGGCCCGAACCCACGACCTTCAGGCAAGCATCTAGCTCCTAGACCATGGAGGCTCCCTCAGATTATTGGTGGCATGATATATTTAAACAATTTCACAAGTTCCTGGACTGAAAAAAACCAAAAAAACCAACCCTGACGTTTTTTTCCGAGGTCATAAAAATATATAAACAATAGAGTAAAGTTTTATTAACAATTTTACCAGCTCTTGGGCCGAGTAAACCTGACAATACAAAGTTTTATCTTTAGTGGTAAAGATAAACTAATGATGGAGTAACATTGTTAAACACATTTTATCAGTACTTGAGCTGAGTAGACCTGACAATAAAAAGTTTTATCTTTAGTTGTAAAGATAAACTAATGATGGAGTAACGTTGTTAAATAAATGCTATAAGTTCTTGGGCTGAGTAAACCTAAAAAACAATAAGTTTACGTAAAGCCACAAAGAAAAACTAACGGTGAAGTAACACGTCAAAAGAATGAACATCTCCTCAAACTAAATAATCTCGCAACAGAAAGTGTTCAAACAATAGTGTGAAACATATAATTTGCAATCTTTTACAGATTCCAAACTACAGACAGAAAATGTCATTGAAACATACAATATATGTATATATTTATACGCTAAGAGCTGATTGGTCGGAAGTTACTGCTGTCCTCGTCGTTACCATCAGCTCCCGATCGGTTGTCCTCCTGCAGTGTTTTGTGGAATGAACCAGAGAACTCGAAAGCCCGCATCCAGATGGTGGTGTAGCACAGTATGTAGACCAAGAGGACGCCAACAAACACCAGAAGGATGGAGCGGTTCTTGCAGATCCTCATGCGATGAAAGTGTGATGACGATTTGGATAAAGCGTAGAGAGCGACAACCACAATTAAAGCCAGGGTCAGTACAATGAAGACGTTGCCATTGCTTTGGGAGAAAACCTGAAGATGTAAATAAATGAGGAGGATAAAATGAATGAAGATTAAAAAAAATGAAAGATAATAATAAAGACCCTCTAGGTAACCGCTATTCTTCTTTTTCATGTTTACCAGCCGGAGACTCCAGGAAAAAGTTCTGGTTGTTCGTCCACTTCTCGACTTTAGTCTTGTTCCAGAACTAGAGTTTTGCATGCACATCCATTTTACAGATCTGGCTTACTTGTATACAGACTGTTGCTTCCTTGCCTCTCAGGCTGATTGCTCCGACATTGAAGGGAACACCCCTAATTAGTCGACTCTTATAACATGCTTATATGGAGAGAATGGAAGGGGGAGTGGGTCTACTCACCCTTCCCCTACTAAAGGGACCCAGAACCTACACAGGAAGAGGGTTGTTTAACTGGAGGCCTGTGGCTTGAATCATTGCCAGTTGTACTGTATTAACAGTCTCAATCAAGGCTATATAAGCTCAATGACTTATGAAGTATCTATTTTAAATTAATAAACATGGCGAGGTGATACTGATTACAGGTGTGAGAGAAAGTTAAGGCCATTGTGATGTGTATACGGAGTTAATCCGCACCTCACTTTGGGTGCCATCAGCTCTTGGATGGTTTTACGGATCCTCATGCAAGACTCCTACCACACGCCCCTCTCGTGTGCTATAGAAAAGGGATCACCTTTGTGACATGAACCGAGCTGGCAAGGGATCTCAGAGTTGGTGGCCTTGAGAGATGTAGTATCCTGTCTGACTCGCATCAGCCCACCCCCAATGCATAAGTAAAAACGTCTATCCAAGCTGATTTGGAACATGGTTAAAGTCCGTTGGCCGAATGACAATCCTTGGTTAAAATGTCTTTCGAGTTGGAAGAACTAATCTGCTGCAGCTGTACCTGTCCTTGATTAAAGGTGAAAGGTTTTTCCCAGATGTGAGGTTACCACTCGTCAGAGTGTGGGACCTAAAAGGGGGAGCCATGCCGAATGCATGCTTTGCCATACTGTCTTGCAAAAGTTTCCAGATGAAACAATGTTAAAGGTGTCTAACATGCCATCAAAGTCCCGGACCTGGGAGCTACTAACTTTTGATCTGCAGATGTGAGGGTAAGAGGTCATGTGCAGGATGTGACGACTTCTTGGTTGAGCCCCAGGACCAGAGAACCATGTGTCGGCTCTGCATTTATGAAAGCCTCCTTGGATGGTGGGGAATGCCCATGATCTGTCCCTGCTTTCCCTTGAGGGTCAACCTGACTACCTCACGGATGCCCTTGTCGGGGTCTCCAGGTCCCTTACCTGCTGATAAGGGTGTCAAGAAGACTACAACAGAGAAGGGGCCATAACATGCCCCTATCCCATAAAACTATCTGGGAAGTTGACATGGTCAACAAATGCTTGTTGAAGCTGGATGTGTCAGCCTAAATATCGCAGCTTTGCTGTACACAGGCACAACACATTTACGTCACACAGATGAACAAAAAGAAAAAGAAGAAGACTTTACGTCTGTGTCCCACGAGATTCCACCACTTACATTCCCACAGAGAGAGAGATAGAGAGAGAGAGATGGAAGGAAAGAGAGAGAGGGAGGAAGGGGGACAGGGAAAAAGGGTGGAGAGAGAGAGAGAGAGAGAGAGACATCCAGAGTCAAAGAAACAGAAAGATAGACCAACTTCAATTTATTTTCTCTATCCCATGAGATACTACCATTCAAATTCCTGCACATACAAACACAGAGAGAGAGAGAGAGAGAGAGAGAGAGAGAGAGAGAGAGAGAGAGAGAGAGAGAGAGAGAGAGAGAGAGAGAAGAGAGTCCCAGAGATACCACTATTCAAAGACACAGAACACAGAGAGAGAGAGAGAGAGAGAGAGAGAGAGAGGCCAACAGACACAGCAATGTTAATGTATCATATTATCTATACATCTCATATGCATACACAGTGAGAGCAACAGACAGAAGGAAAGAGAGAAAAAGAAGAGAGAGAGAGAGAGAGAGAGAGAGAAAGAGAGGAAGAAAGAATGACAGAGATATTCCCCTGCTTACACTGCCACAGTCCGCCAGGCTTCCTCCCCTCTGGCTGACATGCACCTCAAAGTCTTCAATCTGGACAAAATTGTGTGCGCGGCTACAGTTGCCTCCCTTGCAGCCAGCGGTGTCATTGTAGAGGCGCCGTCTGGGAGGTGCATGGAGGCAGTAGCCGGGACCATTGATCTCCCCTGCGTTGATTCCACGCCTAGGGAAGAAAGTGAAAGAATAACAGAATAAATAAATGATCTCTCCTGTGTTGATTCCACGCTTAGAAAAAAAATTTATGAATGAGAGAATAAATGAATTATCTCCCCTACGTTGAATCTACGGCTAGAGAAGAAATGAAAGAATAACAGAATAAATAGATTATATCCGCTTTGTCAATTCCAGGCCTAGAGAAGAAAGTAAAAGAATCAAAGAATCAATAAATTATCTCCCCTGCATTAATTTAACCCCAAGAGAAAAAAATGAATGAATAACAGAATAAATATATTATCTCTCCTGCGTTGATTCCATTCCTAGAGAAGAAAAACAAATTTATAAATAAAAGAATAATAAATTACCTCCCATGTGTTGATTCGATGCCTACAGCCAAAAAAAAAAAAAAAATATTATCCAAACAAAAAAATGTATCTCCCCTGAGTTAATTCCATTCCTCAAGATAATAATGAATGAATAAAACAATAAATAATCTTCCCTGTGTTATTTTATGCCTAGAGAAGAAAATGAATGAACGAATAAATAAAAGAATTTATAAATTATCTCCCCTGCGTTGATTTTACGCTTAGGGAAGAAAATGAATGAATGACTTTATAAAAGAATAAATATTAGAAAATGTTTCTCAATGCTCAGTCTCTGAAGGCTCATAGCTAGGTCACGCCTGGAGGACAGAGGGTGACAGAGGAGGACAGAGGGTGACAGAGGAGGACAGAGGGTGACAGGGTGACAGAGGGTGACAGAGTCCCTAAGGAAATTATGTGCGCATGCAGGAAATGAATGATAAAAGGTACTGAAATAGATAAATGGGAACAGAATCTTCCACTGCCACTGTCTGTGTCTCCGCGGGCCAGATGTGGCCCGCAGGCTGCCAGGTGTGGCTTGCAGACCGCCAGGTGTCTAGCCCTGTGCTAGGATGTTGATACGGACAACCAGTAACAAGAAGACCAAAGTCCAGCAACTGATGAACAATCAGAACTTCCCGCTGGGGTTAACAGCTGATGAATGTGAAGACGAAGAAGAAACAATTCTTTTGACTTGTTCACGGAAGCTGACTTTTGCAGAAAACAAAGTTATTTTTGGTATAAGTCCTTTGCAAACAGTAACCAACATCGTCCCAAACAGTGGGATGCATGCCTGAATGTTGACAACAGTCAATCAGGTGCCATCTCCATACTAAAGGTTGACTGCAATGGATCTCCCCCAGACTCTGTCTCTTGTCTTGGATGTAAAGTCTCTCACACTGCTGTTCGTCCAAATCTTGATGTTGTCCTCCAACTTGTATCATTGTCTACCTCTTGCTCTCGACCTTTTCCTTACTTGTCAGGTACACGCACTCTGAATGAAACCTCTAATAAGTTACTATGTACCTGGAACCCACACAAGGAGTTTTTCTAACCATTTTACAACTTTCATATTTTCCTTTCGCTGTTTATGTTTATTCAACGGATCAACATCATGACACATGGGTGTAACCCATAAGTGCTCCATTCTACTTCTAACTCAAGCCTGAGTCTGAAGAATCTCGGCGCAGTGCACGGCTTCTGTTGCAGCGGGGAGGATCCTGAAATACTTTGGGTAGATTTCAACTCCAAATTTGTGCCCGGGCAGTGCCTAGGGCTACATTTTTCGATTTCCAACTACCAAAAGATTTTTTTTCATGTGCGCGAGAATACACACGAGTGTCTGATCTTACTACCCAGAGACCAGGGAAAATTACTAGAAATCCACACGAACAAATCTCAGCCTTCACCGGGGCTTGAACCTGGGACCTCCAGCACTCGGGGCTGATACCATACCTCGAGACCACTCAGCCTCCTCTTTCCTTTCACTACTTACTTAATCATGCGACACCTGTGCTCTGTCAGCCTCTCAGCAGCCTTGTCCAGGTTCTTCACCTCCTTGCTGCTCCACAGTCTCTCGGCAGCAGCTGAAGCTCTTGGCCTGAAACAGACAGAAAAACAATAACACTGTGTTTATCTTTCTCCCACGCCGTGGCATTGGCTGCTAGACATAGCCTGCGGATTGGAAGGTCGTGGGTTTGCCCCCTGACGGAGCCAGACCTTGACTCCTAGGTCTACCCAGCCTTAAATGGGTACTAGGTGCAGTCCTGGGAAGTAAAGGCGCCCGGCATGAAGCTGACCACATCAACCACCAAGAGCCGATTGGTCTATAAAAATTAAGGTCTAGCCCTATATGTCCAATACGCTAAAGGTGTAGAATAGGGTCCTTGACTTGTATCTTTCTCCCTCTCTGAGCTCATGTGCATTGTTTGTTTGTTTGTTTGTTTTAGTATCCAGAAGCCATGAGTTGTTAACCCTTAGGCGCGGTATTAATGGACATCGCAACCTTTCGGCCTTGATTCCATTGTAAATACAGTAAATCTGGGAGAAATGTGGCTTTTCTGCCTACTTCCGGGAGTGAACCCGGACCACAAGGAGTTCGTCACCCGGTCACCGCGCAATCCGGTTTAGCCAACTATGCTAGAGAGCCGGGCAGCTCATGTGTATAGATATGTTTCTGTAAATATGAGGAAATTAAATCCATTGACCTGTGACTTGAAGCTAAACTAAAAGGGGAAAGTGAGGGGGGAGGGGGGGAATGAAGGGGAACTACTTGCAAATATAAGAAAAACTGGACATTTCGGTAGAAGCTTTTCTCAGTAAGACTTGATTTTCTTGCATGTGTTATGTTGATTCTCTGCCCCCTTTGTTGAGCATTTTAGTCACAGTTCAGTGGATTAATTTCTTGATATCAGCTTGACTGCAGTCAAATATGCTTTCATCACTTTGTGTATATATGTGCTTATCCATCATCATTATCATCAAGTATCTTCCCGTCTGGCAATCATAGCTCCCCACAACCTGTTATCTCCAATAGCATATATCAGTTAATCTATTACAGAAGCAAAGCATCAAGATGTTGATTCCCAAGAAGAACAGAGTTGCTATTTAAGAGTACCTCTTCAAAGATGGTGTTCTTGTTGCAAAGAAGGATTTTTTTTGCATTCAAACATCATGAAATCGAAGAGCCAAATCTTCATGTTATCAAGGCTTTAACGAGCTTGAAGTCCAAGAGTTTGGTGCGTGAACAGTTTGCATGGAGGCACTACTACTAGTATTTGAACAATGAGGGCACTCAGTACTTGGGAGAATTCCTACACCTGCCAGGTGAGATTGGTCCTGCCACAATCAGGAGACAGACATGCCCAGATGCACCCAGACCCAAGACTGCAGAAGGTCCCCACTCTGGAGAGACTGACCGCCAGGAGTACAGAAAAGCCAGAGGACCTGCCACAGACCTCAACAAAAACCCTGAGGTTGGGGCAAGATCCCAACAGTATGAGTTTAGAGGTGGATATGGATGAGGTTGAGATGGATTCGGTGGTGGTGCTCCAAGTGATCAGTAAATTTGAGTACCTGGCAGACTATGTGAATAAAATAATTTGACATTAAAAAAAAATTATCAGTTAATCAACTGCCACTCTTCTCAGACTGTCTTCCTGTATATCTCTTTGCAGTCATCGCAACATATTCCACTACTCTCTTCTCATAACATGACCCATGTGTCTACGTACACATTACTGGGTGGTGGGGAGGGGGGGGGGGGGGGTGCTCCATAGCTGAAAGCTTAAGCTGTTTGCCTTTACTGAGATCCCTGTGGATAGTCACTAGAGCTACAGTGTTCATGCTTTGTGATTATTTTTACTTCTTTTGTTGTTGTTGGTATAAAGCATGCCACATCACACAGCAATATACCTATTATAAGTACTAAGTAACAACACAGGAAGCCAAAGTGCACAATGGCAGACGTTAATGTGCAGATTTCCACCTACCACATCAAGGGGATGAGGTTTTCATTGGAGAAGTACTCTGCCCAGAAAGCGGCCTCTCCTCCCAGCACTTTCTTCTCATCAATCTGGAAACCTGAGGAAAAGAAATTTGGATAATGCTGGCTAAGACAGTTTATAGTGATAGATGGCTCACTGTGATAAAGCATGGTTCACTGTGATAAAGCATGGTTCACTGTGATAGGCGGCTCACTGTGATAAAGCATGGTTCACTGTGATAGGCGGCTCACTGTGATAAAGCATGGTTCACTGTGATAGGTGGCTCACTGTGATAAAGCATGGTTCACTGTGATAGGCGGCTCACTGTGAAAAAGCGTGGTTCACTGTGATAAGTGGCTCACTGTGACAAAGCAAGGTTCATTGTGATAGGCGGCTCACTGTGATAAAGCATGGTTCACTGTGATAGGCAGCTCACTGTGATAAAGCATGGTTCACTGTGATAGGCGGCTCACTGTGATAAAGCATGGTTCATTGTGATAGGCGGCTCACTGTGATAAAGCATGGTTCACTGTGATAGGCGGCTCACTGTGATAAAGCATGGTTCATTGTGATAGGCAGCTCACTGTGACAAAGCATGGTTCATTGTGATAGGCAGCTCACTGTGATAAAGCATGGTTCACTGTGATAGGTGGCTCACTGTGATAAAGCGTGGTTCACTGTGATAAGTGGCTCACTGTGACAAAGCAAGGTTCATTGTGATAGGCGGCTCACTGTGATAAAGCATGGTTCACTGTGATAGGCAGCTCACTGTGATAAAGCATGGTTCACTGTGATAGGCGGCTAACTGTGATAAAGCATGGTTCATTGTGATAGGCGGCTCACTGTGATAAAGCATGGTTCATTGTGATAGGCGGCTCACTGTGATAAAGCATGGTTCATTGTGATAGGCAGCTCACTGTGATAAAGCATGGTTCACTGTGATAGGCGGCTAACTGTGATAAAGCATGGTTCATTGTGATAGGCGGCTCACTGTGATAAAGCATGGTTCATTGTGATAGGCGGCTCACTGTGACAAAGCATGGTTCATTGTGATAGATGGCTCACTGTGATAAAGCATGGTTCATTGTGATAGGCGGCTCACTGTGACAAAGCATGGTTCATTGTGATAGGCGGCTCACTGTGATAAAGCATGGTTCATTGTGATAGATGGCTCACTGTGATAAAGCATGGTTCATTGTGATAGGCGGCTCACTGTGATAAAGCATGGTTCATTGTGATAGGCAGCTCACTGTGACAAAGCATGGTTCATTGTGATAGGCAGCTCACTGTGATAAAGCATGGTTTATTGTGATAGGTGGCTCACTGTGACAAAGCATGGTTCATTGTGATAGGCAGCTCACTGTGACAAAGCATGGTTCATTGTGATAGGTGGCTCTCTGTGATAGGTGGCTCACTGTGATAAAGCATGGTTCATTGTGATAGGCAGCTCACTGTGACAAAGCATGGTTCATTGTGATAGGTGGCTCTCTGTGATAGGTGGCTCACTGTGATAAAGCATGGTTCATTGTGATAGGCCTGTGATAAAGCATGGTTTATTGTGATAGGCAGCTCACTGTGATAAAACGTGGTTCATTGTGATAGGCCATGGTTATCCAAGTTAATCACTGTGATAAAGCATGGTTCAGTGTGATAGGCGGCTTGCAGTGATAAAGCACGGTTCATTTGGATAGGCGGCTTGCGGTGATAAAACATGGTTCATTTTTATAGGCGGCTTGCCGTGATAGATGGCTTGCCGTGATAAAACATGGTTTACTGTGACCCCAAAAATACGATTTAATGTGACAAGACAGATGGTTTACTGGGACTAGATGGATCGTTTACTGTGACAAGATAGAGGGTTTACTGGGACTAGATGGATCGTTTACTGTGACAAGACAGACTGTTTACTGGGACTAGATGGATCGTTTACTGTGACAAGATAGATGGTTTACTGGGACTAGATGGATCATTTACTGTGACAAGACAGACAGTTTACTGGGACTAGATGGATCGTTTACTGTGACGAGACAGACGGTTTACTGGGACTAGATGGATCGTTTACTGTGATAAGACAGACGGTTTACTGGGACTAGATGGATCGTTTACTGTGACAAGACAGACGGTTTACTGGGACTAGATGGATCGTTTACTGTGACAAGATAGACAGTTTACTGGAACTAGATGGATCGTTTACTGTGACAAGACAGACGGTTTACTGGGACTAGATGGATCGTTTACTGTGACAAGACAGAGGGTTTACTGGGACTAGATGGATCGTTTACTGTGACAAGACAGATGGTTTACTGGGACTAGATGGATTGTTTACTGTGACAAGACAGACGGTTTACTGGGACTAGATGGATCGTTTACTGTGACAAGACAGACGGTTTACTGGGACTAGATGGATCGTTTACTGTGACAAGACAGATGGTTTACTGGGACTAGATGGATTGTTTACTGTGACAAGACAGAGGGTTTACTGGGACTAGATGGATCGTTTACTGTGACAAGACAGAGGGTTTACTGGGACTAGATGGATCATTTACTGTGACAAGGTAGAGGGTTTACTGGGACTAGATGGATCGTTTACTGTGACAAGACAGACGGTTTACTGGGACTAGATGGATCGTTTACTGTGACAAGATAGAGGGTTTACTGGGACTAGATGGATCGTTTACTGTGACAAGACAGAGGGTTTACTGGGACTAGATGGATCGTTTACTGTGACAAGGTAGAGGGTTTACTGGGACTAGATGGATCGTTTACTGTGACAAGACAGACGGTTTACTGGGACTAGATGGATCGTTTACTGTGACAAGATAGAGGGTTTACTGTGACATGACTGATGGTTTCATGTGACAAGATCAACGTTTTATTCACTGATAAGTAGGATTTACTTTTTATGTGTTCTGGAGTTTCTGTTCAATCAAGTGTATTTGTTTTCTCAGCCTCCAGTAGTTTCTGTACTTCTCCTTGATCAGTGTCTTTATATCTTGTTGTGATAAGAGATGGAGGTCCTGTTTTCTCAGCCTCCAGTAGTTTCTGTACTTCTCCTTGATCAGTGTCTTTATATCTTGTTGTGATAAGAGATGGAGGTCCTGTTTCTCAGCCTCCAGTAGTTTTCTGTACTTCTTCTTGATCAGTGTCTTTATATCTTGTTGTGATAAGAGATGGAGGTCCTGTTTTCTCAGCCTCCAGTAGTTTCTGTACTTCTCCTTGATCAGTGTCTTTATATCTTGTTGTGATAAGAGATGGAGGTCCTGTTTTCTCAGCCTCCAGTAGTTCCTGTACTTCTCCTTGATCAGTGTCTTTATATCTTGTTGTGATAAGAGATGGAGGTCCTGTTTTCTCAGCCTCCAGTAGTTCCTGTACTTCTCCTTGATCAGTGTCTTTATATCTTGTTGTGATAAGAGATGGAGGTCCTGTTTTCTCAGCCTCCAGTAGTTTCTGTACTTCTCCTTGATCAGTGTCTTTATATCTTGTTGTGATAAGAGATGGAGGTCCTGTTTTCTCAGCCTCCAGTAGTTTCTGTACTTCTCCTTGATCAGTGTCTTTTATATCTTGTTGTAATAAGAGATGGAGGTCCTGTTTTCTCAGCCTCCAGTAGTTTCTGTACTTCTCCTTGATCAGTGTCTTTATATCTTGTTGTAATGTGATAAGAGATGGAGGTCCTGTTTTCTCAGCTCTCCAGTAGTTCCTGTACTTCTCCTTGATCAGTGTCTTTATATCTTGTTGTGATAAGAGATGGAGGTCCTGTTTTCTCAGCCTCCAGTAGTTTTCTGTACTTCTCCTTGATCAGTGTCTTTATATCTTGTTGTGATAAGAGATGGAGGTCCTGTTTTCTCAGCCTCCAGTAGTTTCTGTACTTCTCCTTGATCAGTGTCTTTATATCTTGTTGTGATAAGAGATGGAGGTCCTGTTTTCTCAGCCTCCAGTAGTTCCTGTACTTCTCCTTGATCAGTGTCTTTATATCTTGTTGTGATAAGAGATGGAGGTCCTGTTTTCTCAGCCTCTAGTAGTTTCTGTACTTCTCCTTGATCAGTGTCTTTATATCTTGTTGTGATAAGAGATGGAGGTCCTGTTTTCTCAGCCTCCAGTAGTTTCTGTACTTCTCCTTGATCAGTGTCTTTATATCTTGTTGTGATAAGAGATGGAGGTCCTGTTTTCTCAGCCTCCAGTAGTTTCTGTACTTCTCCTTGATCAGTGTCTTTATATCTTGTTGTGATAAGAGATGGAGGTCCTGTTTTCTCAGCCTCCAGTAGTTCTGTACTTCTCCTTGATCAGTGTCTTTATATCTTGTTGTGATAAGAGATGGAGGTCCTGTTTTCTCAGCCTCCAGTAGTTTCTGTACTTCTCCTTGATCAGTGTCTTTATATCTTGTTGTGATAAGAGATGGAGGTCCTGTTTTCTCAGCCTCCAGTAGTTTCTGTACTTCTCCTTGATCAGTGTCTTTATATCTTGTTGTGATAAGAGATGGAGGTCCTGTTTTCTCAGCCTCCAGTAGTTTCTGTACTTCTCCTTGATCAGTGTCTTTATATCTTGTTGTGATAAGAGATGGAGGTCCTGTTT
Source organism: Candidula unifasciata (assembly GCA_905116865.2). Lineage (NCBI taxonomy): Eukaryota > Metazoa > Mollusca > Gastropoda > Stylommatophora > Geomitridae > Candidula > Candidula unifasciata. Next base: position 161,960 of record CAJHNH020002248.1, on the reverse strand, counting down.
TCTCAGCCTCCAGTTGTTCCTGTACTTCTCCTTGATCAGTGTCTTTATATCTTGTTGTGATAAGAGATGGAGGTCCTGTTTTCTCAGCCTCCAGTTGTTCCTGTACTTCTCCTTGATCAGTGTCTTTATATCTTGTTGTGATAAGAGATGGAGGTCCTGTTTTCTCAGCCTCCAGTAGTTTCTGTACTTCTCCTTGATCAGTGTCTTTATATCTTGTTGTGATAAGAGATGGAGGTCCTGTTTTCTCAGCCTCCAGTAGTTTCTGTACTTCTCCTTGATCAGTGTCTTTATATCTTGTTGTGATAAGAGATGGAGGTCCTGTTTTCTCAGCCTCCAGTAGTTTCTGTACTTCTCCTTGATCAGTGTCTTTATATCTTGTTGTGATAAGAGATGGAGGTCCTGTTTTCTCAGCCTCCAGTAGTTTCTGTACTTCTCCTTGATCAGTGTTTTTATATCTTGTGATAAGAGATGGAGGTCCTGTTTTCTCAGCCTCCAGTAGTTTCTGTACTTCTCCTTGATCAGTGTCTTTATATCTTGTTGTGATAAGAGATGGAGGTCCTGTTTTCCCAGCCTCCAGTAGTTTCTGTACTTCTCCTTGATCAGTGTCTTTATATCTTGTTGTGAAAATAGATGGAGGTCCTGTTTTCCCAGTGTTCCCTCTTTGGTCAAGAAAGGATTCACTTTTATGCTGCATTATATGTTGATGTAACTGTAGTAACATCCCGGATGTTGATGTAACTGTAGTAACATCCCGGATGTTGATGTAACTGTAGCAACATCCCAGATGATGTAACTGTAGTAACATCCCGGATGTTGATGTAACTCTAGTAACATCCCGGATGTTGATGTAACTGTAGTAACATCCCGGATGTTGATGTAACTGTAGTAACATCCCGGATGTTGATGTAACTGTAGTAACATCCCAGATGTTGATGTAACTGTAGTAACATCCCAGATGTTGATGTAACTCTAGTAACATCCCAGATGCTGATGTAACTCTATTAACCTGCCAGAGTATACGGCAAACGCTATCTACAGAAGCGCAGCATCTTGGGAGGCATCCAGAAAAAGGACAGCTAAACAGCAGACGGGCTAGAAAGACCTGTATAACAGACCTTTTATCTAATCATCATCAATCAGCATGTCTTTTACAGAACGTCGCTCTCCTCAGGGCACCCTTAAAGTATCCCTCTCCCTAGCCAGCTTTCGAGCTCCATTCGCTTTCAATGCCAATGCATCTTCAACGTCTTGTATCCATCTTCGCGGAGGTCAACCCCTGTCTCACTTTCCACAAACTGCACCCTTTATCGCCGTCTTTTCCAAGCCACCACGACGTTTGATGTGGCCAAAATACTTCAACTGTAGGGACAGGACGCTGTTTATGAGCCAGTTCTCCTGGATGTTTAACTCATTAAGAATGTCAATGTTTTTCCTGTTTTCGATCCATGACACTGTTCCTGCTCTTCTGGGCCCATACTGGGCTTTTCAGTCACCTCCGGACTCACAGATATTCCACTATAGTTTCATGACGGATGAAAGAAAGAGGGGTACTGATCATTTCTGATGGATGAACTACAACAAAAACAACAAACAACAGTAAGGCAGCTGATGAGATTTGGTGAAATATGCCAGGCAATAAATTCAGCAGTGCACTGGTTCTGTGGGGATTATTTAACTCTTTTAGTGTCAGCCAGATGTCACATAACCCCTTTCTACCCTTAGTCGGCGTCTGTGGCTTAAGCGTTGCAAACACACTTCACTTTGTAATGCCAGGGTGATCCCAGCAGCAGATGATTTTGAGCTGGTTTCGACAGAGGTACTGAGAGCTGACCGTTCAGAGAGCAATGGCAAACTAATGAATGTAACATTTTCCTAGAAAAACTACAACAGCCAAAAAAAAAAAAATGATGGGCTGGTTCTGCAACGTCCTGTAAAGTATATGCAAATAACTTTTTTTTTCTACCCTTGGCAGTTGGTCTTCTAACCTAAAAACGTTTGAGTATGAAGCAGTTAAAATAATGTTTTGAAAAAGCTTTAGTCGAGTATTAACTGGAACAGCATGAGTTTAATGTACAATAAGATCCAACTGTGTCTTATGGAAAGCATGTATTGTCAACAGTAAGCAATGAATTGTCAAACTAACAAGGATATTTATATATATATATGGAAAAGACAAGAGGCTTTGAGACAAGAGGGGAAGGCTTTGGAGAATACTGTGACGACTGGGAAGATCAACGGTGGAAGAGGAAGAGGCAGACTGAGAGAGATGATGACGGATGGACTGCGGCAGTAGCATCGGAGGGATATCATTGTTGGAACTGATCCTGAGAACAGGAGACCGAGATCTGTGGAGATGCATGAAGGTCTTTGCCAGTTGAATGCGGGGTCAATTTATTAGCACTGAAAAAAGTTAAACATAGACATCTGTTGCACAGTATTCTTCTGCTTTTTATTCACCGGCTGTAAACTCCAGCGGATAGTTCTGGTTGTTCGTTCACTTCTGGACTGCAGTCCTGCTCCAGAACCTGAGTGTTGCGTGTGCATCCATTTTACAGATCTGACTAATTTGTGTACAGACTGTTGCCTCTCAGGCAGATGCACTCCGACTTCAAAGGAAGCTCCCAATTAGTCGACTCGTAGGACATGCTTTTGGGTAGGCAGTGGGTCTATTCTTCCTCCCCCCCCCTCCTCCTTATAATAGGGCTCCAGCACCCACACGGGAAGCACAGTATTCTTTAAGTGAGAGCAAGAAGAAGTAATTTCCACAAAATCTTACCAAAACTCTGGTCCACAGGATCACAGTTGTAGTACTTGGGCCACTTGGTTCCGTACTCGATGTGGTCCATGTACCAGCAGGTGGAGTAGATCACCTGGTAGCCCATGGAGGTGGCCCTCATCACGTCAGCCATGTCTCCCATCCACACCTGGATGATTGTGTCATTGGGCAGCTGGTCATCGGAGATCCCAGAATGCAAAACTGTTAGTTTTTGTTTGGTTTTTAATAAATAATATTGCGTCTTTCTCACCACCATCAAACCACTCATAGCCGTATGTTTAAACTGACCTTATATAGCATGCAAGAATTCTTTTCCGAACCTCCAGTGACAGAGATTTTATGCACACACACACACACAAAATGTTCTTCATTTGGTAAAATGCAATTTTAGCCCTTCCTATTCTGTTCTTTATCTCTGTGACACATCTTTTGTCAGAAGTTATCCATGTGCCTAGACACTTTGTTTTTAATAAACAACACTGGGATTGTGTCTTTATCATCCTCATCACAGCCCATAACAACTCATGTCACGGGATCACCAGTTGCTGTTGACTGATTAGTAAAACATAACAACTCATGTCACGGGATCACCAGTTGCTGTTGACTGGTTAGTAAAACATAACAACTCATGTCACGGGATCACCAGTTGCTGTTGACTGATTAGTAAAACATAACAACTCATGTCACGGGATCACCAGTTGCTGTTGACTGGTTAGTAAAACATAACAACTCATGTCACGGGATCACCAGTTGCTGTTGACTGATTAGTAAAACATAACAACTCATGTCACGGGATCACCAGTTGCTGTTGACTGATTAGTAAAACATAACAACTCATGTCACGGGATCACCAGTTGCTGTTGACTGATTAGTAAAACATAACAACTCATGTCACGGGATCACCAGTTGCTGTTGACTGATTAGTAAAACATAACAACTCATGTCACGGGATCACCAGTTGCTGTTGACTGATTAGTAAAACATAACAACTCATGTCACGGGATCACCAGTTGCTGTTGACTGATTAGTAAAACATAACAACTCATGTCACGGGATCACCAGTTGCTGTTGACTGATTAGTAAAACATAACAACTCATGTCACGGGATCACCAGTTGCTGTTGACTGATTAGTAAAACATAACAACTCATGTCACGGGATCACCAGTTGCTGTTGACTGGTTAGTTAAACATAACAACTCATGTCACGGGATCACCAGTTGCTGTTGACTGGTTAGTTAAACATAACAACTCATGTCACGGGATCACCAGTTGCTGTTGACTGGTTAGTTAAACATAACAACTCATGTCACGGGATCACCAGTTGCTGTTGACTGGTTAGTTAAACATAACAACTCATGTCACGGGATCACCAGTTGCTGTTGACTGGTTAGTTAAACATAACAACTCATGTCACGGGATCACCAGTTGCTGTTGACTGATTAGTTAAACATAACAACTCATGTCACAGGATCACCAGTTTCTGTTGACTGATTAGTTAAACATAACAACTCATGTCACGGGATCACCAGTTGCTGTTGACTGGTTAGTAAAACATAACAACTCATGTCACAGGATCACCAGTTTCTGTTAACTGGTTAGCTCCCCCTCCCCCCCCAAGGAGACTTCTATAAATGCAGAGTGAACATATGACGCTCAGGTTCTGGCCTCACCAAAGGAATTGTCAGGTCCTGCACATGACTGCTTGACCTAACATCTGTATGTTAAGCCTACCACTCGTCATGGGCTGTGTCCTTCGGAAATCAGCAGTGAGCAGCCCGCAGCTCCAGAACTTCGATGGCTACATATAGGTGGTACATTCTTCTTCATCAGGTCAAGACACCTTTAACGTTGTTTACATTTTGTGCTTAGCATGCCATTATGGAGAGGCATGCATCAGGCATGGCTTCACCTGTTTGGTCCCAAAAGTTGGGTGATTGGAGTCTAGGGATACAGACATTTGAACCTTTCGGCCCGTCAGTAGGATTTATGACAGTCTAACATTGAGACTTTGCTTGAGTGCCACAGGATGTGTATTTGTCGGATATTTAAGCCCACCCAGCAGACCGACGGTGGCTGTTGCTGTTTACCTCAGTGCGGTGACAATGACGTTGAGGGTTGACAGAGGATGTACAAAGACAGAATTTTATCCCGATAAACCATCCACAGGAGATTTATTCCTCTAAGCTGCGAGCAAATCCCTTGGTCAAGGGCTGAGTCTCAGCAGTCCAGTTTTTCATTCACTCGAAAGTTTCAACCGAGAGTTGTCATTTAGTGGTTCCTTCAGCACGCGTACTTTACTTATGTTCCAAATGAATTAGATGTTCTCATCCATGAACTGGGGATGGGCTGATGAGAGCCAGACCAGACCCTACATCTCTAGGGCCACCAGCTCCAAGATACCCTGCCAGCTCGGTTAATGCTCATTTGAGACACTGTCTGCAGCACACGATGGGGACATGTAGCCAGAGTCTTGCATGAGGTTCTGGCACCTAAGGTGAGGTACGCAGTACCTCCTTACACACATCACAACTGATTGAACTTGACTTCACACTTGTGACCAAAATCCCTGCGCCACAACCAACTTAACACACACACACACACACTTACTTTCACACACACACAAACACTCACTCACACACACACACACTCACTCACACACACACACAAAAACAGTGGAAGAAAAGATAAAAACAGGGACCACATAGAGACCACATCAAGCATCATGAGGCTAGCCAGCACACTGACAACTATAAACCCGTTTTAACTACAGTTAAAATGCAATGATACGGACAGGTAATAAGATCTAATGGCCTCTCAAAGACAATACTACAGGGCTCAGTAGAGGAGAAAAGAAGAAGAGGCAGACCAAGAAAGACCTGGTTACAGAACTCAACTCGTCAAAGTGGAAGCAGCTGATCAAAGAGTCAATAGCAACTGGTGACCCAACATCAAACAGTTTTACAGGATGACAATGACGAAGAACCTACCTGCAGGTTATTGTTCATGACTTCCTGCCACATGACATACTTAATGCCCTTCTTTCTTTTCTGCCCAATCTCATTGAGGATGTTGATTAACCTAGGGGAGACAACACACAGAAGGGACAGGATTATACAGTGCAAAGAAAAAAAAATACACCAGCTTTATTTTCAAACGGTTGAGTTGTTGAGTTGAGCTGAGTCAAGAATCGACATCACAACACTGAGGCCATTCCCATGTGTGCTCCATCCTCATCTTCAGCAGCCAGCGCAGAGTTCCAATACTGATGGTACCAGTCACAATCTGGTTATATGTCTGTGTTGTCTTCCCTCTGAGTGCAGTGAGCCAGCTGGACGCTCTGGTTACACCCAGGTGCCTCATTCTCCCCAAGCCATAATCTTGTTTTTCTACTGATTTTGCTGCTTGTTACCAAAGGGTCTTGACCACCTCTGCCTTGTCATGTATCTATTCACCACCCAGTGGTACAGATCCAGCCAATATGTCTGCCTGTTCATTACCCACCACGCGGGCATAGCCTGGAGAAAAGGTATTGAGGACTCTCAGGCAGGCCTATGCATTTGAAGCTAGACTACAATTTTATATACACCGACCTAGAATGGACAGCGAGAAGCAACAACGAAATTCATAACCTGTTTAAATTACCACTAATCACTGGCATCATGAGAGCTAATCGACTGAAATGGTTGGGGCATACTGAAAGAATGTCAGATGACAGAGAAGTAAAAACTGTATACATGAGGGAGATAAATGGTCATAGACCATGATGCAAACAAAGACGACGATGGAGAGATAATATCCAGACAGACCTGCAAACACTTGGTATCCATCAACTAGAAAGAGAAGGCCACCCGGGAGAGATAAATGGTCAGCAGGTGACATGAACCTCAAGGGCTCGAAGTGCTGAAGAAGAAGAAGAAGAAGACTAGAAAATAATAAAATAAAAATAAAATTTAAATTTAAAAAAAAAGGTGTGATAAGCCTGGTGGTCCCCCACCTGAGCCCACAAACATGGAGGGCTGACACAGAATGATTACCGCCATATTTGACAGAAATGAATGGGAACCCCACCCACCTGTACATACCTGTTCTCATAGTACTCATACACCCGCCTGATTTCATCAGACCACATGCTCCAGCTTCCTCCGATATTGCCATTTTGGTTATACTGCCCTTGGCCTTGTTGAAGGTCACGGTGTTTCTTTGCCAACTCCTGTGCAAACGCTGTTACTTCAGGGTTTGACTGCCTGTCAAACATGACGTGAAAAGTGACATAAGAAATGTGTGTCACTTTAGGTGAACTCATAAAATATGTCTGTCGCTTTAGGTGAACTCATAATAAATGTCTGCCACTTTAGGTAAACTTATAAGAAATGTCTGTCACTTTAGGTGAACTCATAAGATATGTCTGTCACTTTAGGTGAACTCATAAGATATGTCTGTCACTTTAGGTGAACTCATAAGATATGTCTGTCCCTTTAGGTGAACTCATAAGAAATGTGTGCCACTTTAGGTGAACTCATAAAAAATGTGTGCCACTTTGGGTGAACCCAAAAGCAATAGGTGCCACTTTAGGTGAACTCATAAGAAATGTGTGCCACTTTAGGTGAACTCATAAATAAATGTGTGACACTTTAGGTAAACATAAAAAATGTGTGCCACTTTAGGTGAACATAAAAAATGTGTGCCACTTTAGGTGAACTCATAAGAAATGTGTGCCACTTTAGGTGAACTCATAAGAAATGTGTGCCACTTTAGGTGAACTCATAAGAAATGTGTGCCTCTTTAGGTGAACTCATAAGAAATGTGTGCCACTTTAGGTGAACTCATAAGAAATGTGTGCCACTTTAGGTGAACTCATAAGAAATGTGTGCCACTTTAGGTGAACTCATAAGAAATGTGTGCCACTTTAGGTGAACTCATAAAAAATGTGTGCCACTTTAGGTGAACTCATAAGAAATGTGTGCCACTTTAGGTGAACTCATAAGAAATGTGTGCCAGTCATTGGGATTCCCTACTTAATGGGTTGTACAAGGGACATTCTTAGTCTGCACACACGGCCCACACACGGCCCACACACGGCCCACACACGGCCCACACACAGGCACAAAGGTGAACTACTCAGATGAAGCCTGTGCAGATGCTCATTAAATTTTGTATGCCCTGTCCTGAGGCACAGAATAATGACCTGACCATGCTGGTCAAGTAAGTGGTAGTTATCTCTAGCCAGACTGTTCACTTCTGATAGACTGGATGGTCCTTTTCTTCTAAAAGTATGTCACTGCTTTCTCCTCCTGTTTACATTCTGTCCCCTTTCTTAGCAAATAAAGAATTAATACAACACAAACTAAAAGAGAAAAATTTACAACAGGTGATGACAAATTCAAACTTTTAAGCAAAGAGAGATAGGGAAAGACAATAAGAGAATATTCCTGACAGCCTTTTGTCACGGCCTGGACAGATATCGGACGACAGTGTTATATTGCGCTATAAGGAGGCATGAGACTCACAGCCCACGGCGCTGAGGTGTTTGGTAGTCTGGTAGTCTTAGTTTCAGCTTCATAGCAAACGGGTCGCCCCATCTTTGCTCCGCTCCTGTGCCAGCGTAAAACACTCAGAATGTTTATCACAGTCCCTTGTGGAAAGATTGACAGACTGCTGTCTCAGCAAATCTAGCATACACTCGCATTAACGCATATGGTAGCCATCCGAAGTGCTAACACAAACAGTCCAACATTAGAAATGCAGTTCATCATTGATGATAGCAGAACTTGTCTCCAACAGATCAGCAGTTGCCCGCGCGATCAATTTTAATACAGGTCCCGCCAGCATTGCACGACCGGCATCGCGCCATTTTCTGAATCTACAATTCACACCACGTTGGTCACAGTCGAAAAAACATTCCAAATGCAATCCGCAGCTCACAGGGTCACGCCATGCATTCAACTCAGAAGCTGGGCGACGAAACTATATCAAGTCTACAAATGGAGCAAAAATACTTCGGCCACCGTCCGGCAGAAGCAAAAAATTTGCCTCCGCTCCGAACAGCGCCGCTGTCTAGCGTCCATTTTAACCGGAAATGTCGGCGCTGAGGTGTGAGACTAGCAAGACCCGCCCGTGTCAAGAAAATTCTTCCACAATGATAGCATGTGATTTCAGGACCGTTGTTGTCAACATTTGTGTTTCTTCTCAGACACTAGCTCTCATCCTTTCTATAATCATTTTTTCCTTCATTCTCATTCTCTTCCTGCTGTATCCCCCTCTACACAACATGGTCCATGGAATTTTGTTCCCGCAAGTTCACCTCAACAGGCGTATCATCCATGCCCTGCTTGCACACATCTTTATATCGTAGTAGAGGTCGGCCTCAACATCTTTTACCAATTTTTAATTCACCATAGAGGATGTCCACTCTGCCATCCTCCATCCTCCAGGTGTGGCCCAGCCACCTGAACCTTCATAGACTGAGCATTGTGAATGGATCATAAAGAGGTACTAATTAAATCACTGAGAGTAAGGCAACCTGTAACAGAGGGCATACACTGTACATACACAATAGGGAATGCCAGCTCCAGAAAGGTCATTCTCATTCATATTATCAAGTCCGACTTACCCACACGGATTCCAGGGCCCTATTGTGGGGGAAACACAGGAACAGACCCACTTCCTGCCTAGCAAGCAGGTTGTAAGAGTTCATTAATTAAGGTTTTTTCCTTCAAAGTCAAGGGTACATCAGCATGAGAAATAAGGAACCAACAGTCTGCATTCAAATAAGCCTGATCTGTTAAATGGATGTGAATGCAAGACTTCTTCTGGAACAGGACTGGAGTCCAGAAGTGAAGAATCAACCAATACATTCAACTAGAGTTTACAGCCAGTGAACGTGAAGAAGAAGAAGGAAGAGGAGGAGGAGGAGACGACAAAGAAGAACAGGAGGAGGAGGAGAAGGAGGAGGAGTTGGAGGAGAAGGAGACGAAGAAGAAGAACAGGAGGAGGAGAAGACTTACCAACATCCCAAGGGAACCTCGTCTCCTCCCAGATGTATGTACTGATCCTTGAAGACCTCAGCGATTTCCTTGAACAGTGTCTGCAGGAACCTATAGGTGGAGTTCTTGCTGGGGTCTATGGGACCCAGGTAGCCCTTCACTGGCACGCTTCCAGAGTAACACTGGGTCAGCAGTTCCGGTCGGCTGAGACCCCAGGCGTAGGTGTGGCCTGAGGGCAACAATATCAACATTAGTTTGGTTATTTGTCATTTAACATCTGGAAATAAAGTGTACTATGCCCTTAACATCTGCTAAAGTCAAAGTGTCTGTCTTGCAACACCAAGATCAAAATATATAAAACGATAAGACCAGTCGTTTTATATGGTCTTATAAAAGAGCATAACTAAAAGAGCACAACTAAAAGATATGAAGCCTTACTACAGGTTTTCTAAAAACAGTCTTACGACAAATCTTTGGACCCATCAAAGATGCAAACAGCGGGAAATGGAGAGTGAGAAGCAAAAACTAAATTCATAATTTGTTTTAATTACCATTGATCACTGGCATCATGAGAGCTATGAAGAATATTCTACGCAATCTTTCTTTGTCAACTGAGACAAGAAAAAGAATTCTTAAGTTTTATAAATCATATCTTGATGTATGGAAGTGAATCATGGACAGTTGGCAGATTAGCCAAAAATTATTTTGAAGCTGTGGAGATGTGGTTTTATAGACAAAGGATAAGAATATCCTGGACAGATTTTTTTAAAAAAAATTATCCAGAAACCATGAGTTGTAACCCCTTTTGGCTCGGTACTATGGATATCGCAACTCTTCTGCCTTGATTCCATGATAGATACCGCAAATCTGGGAGAACTGTGGCTTATCTGCCTACCCCCGGGCATGAACCCAGACCACCCTGGACAGATAAAAACAGTAATGAGGATGTCTTGAAAGATACTAACTTACGAAGAGAACTAATTGCCCACACCAGAAAGAGATAGTATATTGTTTGGTCATGTGATGAGAAGGAGAAAACTGGAGTACACCCTGACACTAGGAAAGTTGGAAGGGAGGAGAGGCAGAGAGAGACAGAGAGAATAGATGCTGGACAGTTTGACATCATAGCGCGAAGGATTATCTGTGTCAGAGTTGACTGAAAGTACACACGACAGAAGGTTGTGGATAGACATGACCACCAACACCACACAGCAAGGACTTTAAGAAGAACCCTGTTGCCACAAGAAGACTAAATCTAGTCACTTGTGGTTGTGACGCAGCCCAGTAAATGTCGATTTACTGCCATGTCTCCGGTGACCTGTTCTCAAAAGTAAAAAAGTAAAAGTAAAGGACCCTTTTCCACGCCTTTAGGCATATAGGGCATAAAGGGCTAGACCTATGTTTTACAGACCAAAAGGCGCAAGATGGGTGATGCGGTCAGCATTATGTTCTTAAAAAAGTAGTTAAATTTCACTTGTTCTACGTGTTCCTGATTCCTTGTCCTTACAACTGCAGTGTTTAACAGGTCAGGATATACTAAGTAAAAAGCATGGAGAGGGTTATTCTTATGACTCCCAGTGGCTTATTTAAAGCCCAGCTGAGTTCAAAAATTTCCTGTAAACCTCAATGATAGAGGTTGGGGTGGGGGTGGGGGGTGGGGGTGGGGTCTTGGCATGAGTCACCCAACATATATTATGTTTATCAGGCTCCAGGAAGAAACACATTCCCTTTAATGCTTTACTCTGTGCTGACTGATTACCCTTTATATATCACTGTATTTTGAAAAACAATTACAAATGTAGATAAATACATTTTTAAAAAATGTAACAGTGACCAGGGATAATTAATGAAAACGGAGAATTATTTTTAAAAAAAAAGCTAGGTGTCAACTGCAGCCCTTACATCGGTATTAACCTCATACAGCTGTCAGCAACCCTCTTTCTTATCTCGATTGACAGATAGGTTGCATAGAATATTCATTTTTAAAATTTTTTTGTTTGGTCTATACTATATTTGCTCGGACTATGATACATTTGCTTAGACTATGATACATTTGCTTGGACTATGCTACGTTTGCTTGGACTATGCTATAGTTGCTTGGACTATGTTATATTTGCTTGGACTAAGCTATATTTGCTTGGACTTTACTGCGTTTGTTTGGATTATGCTATATTTGCTTGGACTACACTATATTTGCTTGGAAGATGCTATATTTGCTTGATCAATGCTATATTTGCTTGGTCTATACTATATTTTTCAGTGTGTGGCATAGGTATTGCAAAACATGCTATATAATGCTTAGGTGTTGAGTAAAATCACAAACAGTCAACACTTGCTTGGGTTGGTTCTGCAACACCCTGTAAGGGACGCATAACAAAATTTAATTTTTATTAAACTTCTTTTTTCTATTTGCTGTTTTCAGAGTTTCTAAATACTACAAATAATATTTTTTCACTTAAGATTGCATGTGAAGAACATAATACTTTTACCATCTCTAACCTCATGCATCTGCTAAGAAAGACAGAGCACATACAGGCATAACTAGTATGCAAAGATAGTTCTAGTTAATCGACTATTCAAACAACAAATTAGGACACCCCCCACCCTCACCTGGCGTGTCAAATTCTGGCATGACCCGAATGCCACGAAGTCTGGCATACTCGATTATCTCGGCAATATCTTCCAAGGTGTACACGTAGGTCGGGTGGAAGGCTCCCTTCCTGCTGAGCTCTGGGTAGACCTTGCTCTCGTAGGGGAAAGACTGGTCGTCCACGATGTGCCAGTGAAAGACGTTCAGCTTATTCATCTCCATGCTGTCCTGGAAGTACAATACTCTTTGTGTCAGTCAACGGGAATTATGGGTAGGATAAGACTGAGGGGACAGGAGAAGTTTGTGAGGAGACAGGATAAGGTTGTGAGGGGACAGGATAAGGTTGTGAGGGGACAGGAGAAGTTTGTGAGGAGACAGGATAAGGTTGTGAGGAGACTGGATAATGTTGTGAGGAGACAGAAGAGGTTTATAAGGGAAAAGGACAAGGTAGTAAGGTGAAAGGATAAGGTTGTGAGGAGACACAAGGTTGTGAGGAGACAGGATAAGGTTGTGAGGAGACACACGGTTGTGAGGAGACAGGATAAGGTTGTGAGGAGACACAAGGTTGTGAGGAGACAGGATAAGGTTGTGAGGAGACACAAGGTTGTGAGGAGACAGGATAAGGTTGTGAGGAGACACAAGGTTGTGAGGTGACTGGAGGAGGTTGTGAAGAGACAGGATAAGGTTGTGAGGAGACTGGAGGAGGTTGTGAAGAGACAGGATAAGGTTGTGAGGAAACCGGTGGAGGTTGTGAAGAGACAGGATAAGGTAGTGAGGAGACTAGAGGAGGTTGTGAGGAGACAGGATAAGGTTGTGAAGAGACAGGATAAGGTTGTGAGGAGACAGGATAAGGTTGTGAGGAGACAGAATAAGGTTGTGAGGTTATTAACGAAGCAAATGTCGAATAACAATCACAGCAACAATTTACGAGCACAGTAGACCTTATTGCTTTGTCTAGAATACACAAACATTTAAGAAACATTCCAGAACCTGAGTGCTGCGGTGCATCAGTGCATCCGTTTTACAGATCTGACTCAATTGTATGCAGACTGCTGGTTCCTTGCCTCTCAGGCAGAGGTACTCCGACTTCCCAATTAGTCGACTCTTACGACATGCTTTTGGGTAGGCAGTGGGTCTATTCTTGTTTTCCCCATAATATGATCCCAGAATCCACGGGGATGCAAATTTTTAACTACAGTAAACAGTAGTCGTTGCAATAAATCTAGGGGAAATGTCACTATTTCTAAAATATTTTTCATCTTTTATGGGGGGCATGTAATATACGCTCAGATAATATTCAAACAGTTTCCTATTTTATGTATAGGGACTAGTGGTAATTTTGTACAAAAATTTTTGTGGAAGATAAATCGACAATAGAGCTGTCGAGTACACCAAACTTGTTTTGTATGGTCTATTGTAGGTTTAGGGATGTGTAATATGTTTAGACGTTTGCCACGCAATCCATTATATTTAAACAACAGCCATAAGTAACATTGGGACTTCTGAGATAATATTTTGTGAATAGATTTTGCCTCATTGAAAAGTGGTAGTAGCATAAGACTTTTAGAACTGACTGTCCCATGATTATTACTTTTTAAGCATATTTCGCACTTTCGCAATGACGTGAGCCGCTTGATTACAGAACTGAAACAGCAATCCAATATTGTAGAGCAATGGTCTATATATGTCTAGATGTGAGAAATATAGAATACCTTTCATGTGTTTTCATCACAGATAAGGTTGTAAGGAGACAGGATAAGGTTGTTAGAAAACAGAATACAGGATAAGGTTGTGAGGAGACAAGATAAAGTTGTCAGGAGACAGGATAAGGCAGGATAAGGTTGTCAGGAGCATAATAAGGTTGTCAGGAGACAGGATAAGGTTGTTAGAAGACAGGATAAGATTGTGATGAGACAGGATAAGGTTGTTAGGAGACAGGATAAGGTTGTTAGAGGACAGGATACAGGATAAGGTTGTGAGGAGACAGGATAAGGTTGCTAGAAGACAAGATAAGGTTGTGAGGAGACAGGATAAGGTTGCTTGAAGACAGGATAAGGTTGTGAGGAGACAGGATAAGGTTGCTTGAAGACAGGATAAGGTTGTTAGAGAGACATGATTAGGTTGTGAGGAGACAGGATAAGGTTGTGATGAAACAGGATAAGGTTGTCAGAAGACAGGATACAGCTGTGAAGCTGAGGGAAAAGGATAACCTTCTGATGACTTACCAGGATGTCTAGAATGACCTCTTTGAATAAATAGTGCCGTGAAGTGTCAATGTGGAGGCCACGATGTGGAAACCTGGGGTAGTCACTGATGACAGTTTCTTTGATATACAGCTGGAAACAACAGAAGGAAAACAAATTGTTAGTGACATAGCAGAGACAGCACATTTTACATGTAGTTATTTTCTGTTCTAGTGCCCTATTCATTGTCCATGTTTGGCACTGATAACATAAAGTAGGGATAAGGATGCTGGGAGGGAGACATCGGTGTGTCTAAACAGTGGTACTAACTGGTAGGTGGCAGCATTTGCCTTCTGTACTCTGGCTTATATCTCTCTTTCGAGTCTGCCATCCTACATAAATATGCTTCTTAGATATTTGAAATCTCGTACTTGTTTCATTGTAGTGTCGGTAAAATGAATATTTATGATTTTATATTTCCTGCCTATCCTCATTACCTCAGTTTTCGCTGTGTTTAATTCTCATGTCATACTTTGTGCAGGCTTGATGTAAGGAGTCAATATGGTGTTGTAAATTCTGTTTTTGGTGGTGTATTAGACATGGATTGTCTGCAAAAAGACGTTCACTGATTTCTTCAGTGCCTGTATTTGCCTCCTTCTGTTTTATATGTATTCAGTATTTCTTGTGTAGTAGCAATCTGCTTGCTAGGCCCGTCACCTGGAGGGGCAGGGAAAAATCTGACCTGGTTGGTGCCCATCTCCTTCCAGGCCACAACCACACATAAAAAGTTATAAAGAAGTCACACTTACGTTCCCATCAGTTCCTCTCCATACCAGATGCCCAAAGGTCTCCAAACCTCTGAGAGCACCCCAAACCTCATTGGCCCAGATGTATGTTTTCTTCTTTTTGACAACCAGGTCATCTGCCGATGCACAAGAGTGAAATATAATTTTTGTAAATTACTTTTTCAAGGGAAGCAATAGGAAACAAATAATTCAAAGGCATATAAAACGCCAGCAAAAGTTTACTTTTACTGATTGTCGTAATACATAAAGAAATGCACGTTAACCTGGACTGCCAATGTGACTGTTAAACATTACAGTCATAATGGCAAATGAAAATTTAACCCATGTATTGGTCACGGTTTGGGAGGAGTTAACACTTCATTTAAAATTAACACATAACATACTGAAAGGATTAGTGATTTATGGTATATAAATAGTGAAGCCCGTTCAGCCATTATGGCCATATTTATGGCCCAGCTATATTCAGGGCCCCTGGCAAAAGCCAGGGTGCAGCCATATTGGCTGAAAGGGGTTTCTGGGACCTCTCCATGGGTGGTCCTCATCCGCATGGTGGCACTTTGTGTCACCGGATGCTTATCGCTTGTGTGATGTCCTCGTGGGGTACAACAAGATAGAGAGAGAGAGAGAGACAAAAAAGTGCACCACACATAATTTCTAAAAGCTTTTCAGTTCACGCTATCGTCTGGAAAGATGGAAAGGTGCTAATCAATCATGGCTTTGCAGAGAACTGCCGTCTGTGTCAATTTTTCCACAGCGAACAGCAATGAACAAGCTGTGCGGTTTCCGGTGGCAAAGGAACGGAGCATCTATGTCTGCTATGTGACTGGAACTGCGAATATCTGATTACATACAACATACAAGGTACTCACATGATTCGTCAGACTCAAGCGATGGATATTTATCGCAAGGCTTTCTGACCTTCACCTCCACCCTGGTGATTATAGGGGCCTTGACAAACTCATCCCTCTCGTACCTCAGGGCTGGGTCCTCTATCTGGGACCCCTCTGCATTCTGCAGGTTGTCATACATGTCCTCGACGCAGCCCCGGATGGTCCGCTGAAGATGTCGCGTTAGTCCTTCTTCCAGAACATCACATTTGACTCCCGTTGGGATGAAATGTAGATCTTTGCTCACTTTATAGATCTAGGACAGAGAAACCGAGCTTTTAACAAGATTAGGGTAAAAGGTGAGAAGACTGACTTCACTGCAGCAGATTTAATCCCATATGGCTTGGTCTCTTTCAACAGAATGGCTAGCCACTATGTCACACATAGCACAAACTACGCAGCTCTGGTGACATTCCCCTGAGATCTCAGTAAAAATTGTGCTTAGGAATCAAATGATGCAGGTGTAAGTTGAACCCATGACCTTCAGAACGTGAAGTACACGGCTTGACCACTTCACAATCAGAGATCCCTAAATGTTCACAACTCAACAACAGGCCTAGTATCTAGAGGCATACTACTATAGCCTTCAGGCATATAGGGCACATAGGTCTAGACCTATATTTTACAGACCAATTGGCACAAGATGGGTGATGTGGTCAGTATCACGCTGGCTGCCTTTACTTCCCGGGACTGCACCCGGTACCCACTCAAGGCTAGGTCGACCTGGTCATTTTTCAAAAGCATACTACTATGCAGAGGGGGAAAATGGAAGCAGAGATACAACAACAGTAACTAAAGCATGGAGACCCAGAATTGCATACAGGTTTCATCGGTGACCCAAGGAGTATGCTCAGGAAGACAAGAGATGGGCTGGGCTGGGCTGGGCTCAAGGACAAAGGTTAGAATCTCTGAGGGGGTCAAGGCTAGACCCAGATGAGCACACAGGTGTGAAACAAATGAATGAAGAAGAAGAAGAAAAGCAGGTAGGCTTGCAGGCAAGGCTAATGTGGAGGTGAGACGAGAAGTGGACCAGGCTGATATAATACTTAGAAGAAGTAAGATATCTGTAAGAATCAAATGATGACTGTGAGTCTGCAACCATGACAGCAAGTTAGAAAATGTGAGGTCAGACAAGAGCATTATGCAAAAAAAAAAAAAAAAAAAGCTAAAATAAAAATTAATTTAAAACCTGGTTTATTTCCACAATCATACAGCTCTTCAGTTAACCCAATCATACAGTTAGTCTGATCCCGCTGGTTTATCCGCACAATAGTACATGTCAGGGACCTATTCTATTCTACTTGTTTTATATGGCTCGCTAGGAAGGCCAGCTGACAGACTCTACTACCCAAACACACTTAAGGCGACACTCTGGCTGAGTACAACCATAATCTTTAATGTACAATGAACATAAGACGTACAACACTTCAACTGGGCTAAGCAGCTCCCATCCGAAACTGCCTTGGCGATGACAGCTTTACACTCACTAATCACCCTAGGCCAGCTCCCATGGATCCAGGGGAGCACGACTCTTAGCTAACAGTGTCTCAGTGCCAATCAATCCGCCGTCGATTGCCAAGCGGGACTTCAGCGATACGCGAGAAGTGTATGGCCTAAGCGCGCCCGGGCAGTGTAATCGCCATTACCAGGCGCGTCACCTATGATTAACTGCTTAAACAAATACTACCTGTAATATCTACGACACAAAGAACATAACTATCTCTACCATCTGGCCGACAACAATAAATACAAATACGGCCTATCACAGACACTAAATACGAATATCCTATTTGTACCTAACCGTCACTAACCTAACCGTTACCTCGTCGTTAAACTGTTGTCCTGTCTCTTTCTGTCGACAAGCACACAACCGTCGTCCACAACTGTCCGCTCACAAGTCCCCAAATCCGCTTGGATCAAGCCTTTTGTATTTCCTCCCGAGTTCATAGCAAAATCCGTAGCACTCCGTGTCGGCTGAGTGAACTCGACCTTGCCTCTAAACTGGGCACGGCTTATTGCGTGAACGAGCTGTACGTTCACACACTGACTTTGCGCTGGAGGTCAACTGGTACAAGCGTGATGATTCACGATTCTTACTTCATGATTCCGAACTGGCCTCTGACAGTACATTTGGTCTATTACCACAAATATAAAAGTTGTATGTTCACACAATCATCTTTATTATTCCCTGAGTGGGTTCCACTACGGGGAAAACGAATAGACCCACTGCCTTCCCAACAAGCATGCCGTAAGAGTCCACTAACTGGGAGCGTCCTTCGAAGTAGGAGTACATCTGCCTGAGTGGCAAGGAACCAACAACATGCATACTTTTAACTCAGATCTGTTAAACGGATGTGCATGCAACACTCAGGTTCTGAATTAAGTTCAAAGTCCAGAAGTGGATGAACAACCAGAATTTTTTACCACAGTTTATAGCCGTGGACGCGATGAAGAAGAATCTTTATTTCTATTATTATCATAAGGCTTTGTTTAAAGATAAATTATTAGCAATAATAATATTGGGATAATGCCTTCCCGGGGACAGGATAATGATACTGCTGCTGATGTTCATGGGGATGCTGCTGATGATGATGGGAATAATGATGTGGCTGATGATAGGGATAATGATGCTGCTGCTGATGGAGATAATAATGCTGCTGATGATAGGAATGATGATGCTGCTGCTGATGATAGGGACAATGATGCTGCTGCTGATAATAGAGTTAATAATGCTGCTGATGATGATAGGGATAATGATGCTGCTGATGATGATGGGGATAATGATGCTGCTGCTGATGATAGAGATAATAATGCTGCTGCTGAGGATGATGGGGATAATTATGCTGCTGATGATGATGATGGGGATAATGATGCTGCTGTTGATGATAGGGATAATGATGCTGCTGCTGGTGATAGAGATAATGATGCTGCTGCTGATGATGGGGATAATGATGCTGCTGCTGATGATGGGGATAATGATGCTACTGCTGATGATAGGGATAATGATGCTGCTGAGGATGGGAATAATGATGCTGCTGCTGATGCTAAGAATAATGATGCTGCTGCTGATGATGATGGGGATAATGATGCTACTGCTGATGATGGGGATAATGATGCTGCTGTTGATGGAGATAATGATGCTGCTGCTGATGATGGGAATAATGATGCTGCTGATGATGATGATGATGGGAATAATGATGTGGCTGATGATGGGGATAATAATTCTGCTGATGATGGGAATGATAATGCTGCTGCTGATGATAGGGATAATGATGCTGCTGCTGATGGGGATAATAATTCTGCTGATGATGGGGATAATGATGCTGCTGCTGATGATAGGAATGATGATGCTGCTGCTGATGATGATAGGGATAATGATGCTGCTGTTGATGTTGATAATGATGCTGCTGCTGATGATGATAGGGATAATGATTCTGCTGCTGATGATAGGGATAATGATGCTGCTGCTGATGATAGGGATAATGCTGCTGCTGATGATGATGAGGATAATGATGCTGCTGCTGATGATGAGGATAATGATGCTGCTGCTGATGATGGGGATAATGATGCTGCTGATGATGGGAATAATGATGCTGCTGCTGATGATAGAGATAATAATGCTGCTGATGATGATGAGGATAATGATGCTGCTGCTGATGATGGGAATGATGATGCTGCTGCTGATGATAGGGATAATGATGCTGCTGCTGATAATAGGGATAATAATGATGCTGCTGATGATGATGGGGATAATGATGCTGCTGCTGATGATAGAGATAATGATGCTGCAGATGATGATGAGGATAATGATGCTGCTGTTGATGATGGGGATAATGATGCTGCAGCTGATGATGGGGATAATGATGCTGCTGCTGGTGATAGGGATAATGATGCTGCTGCTGATGATGAGGATAATGATGCTGCTGCTGATGATATGGATAATGCTGCTGCTGCTGATGATGAGGATAATGATGCTGCTGCTTATGATGGGGATAATGATGCTGCTGATGATGAGGATAATGATGCTGCTGCTGATGATAGGGATAATGCTGCTGCTGCTGATGATGGGGATAATGATGCTGCTGGTGATGGGAATAATGATGCTGCTGATGATGGGGATAGTGCTGCTGCTGATGGGGATAATGCTGCTGCTGATGATAGGGATAATGCTGCTGCTGATGGGGATAATGCTGCTGCTGATGGGGATAATGCTGCTGCTGATGATAGGGATAATAATGCTGCTGCTGATGATGGGGATAATGATGCTGCTGATGATGGGGATAATGATGCTGCTGCTGATGGGGATAATAATGCTGCTGCTGATGATAGGAATAATGATGCTGCTGCTGATGATGGGGATAATGATGCTGCTGCTGATGATGGGGATAATGATGCTGCTGCTGATGATGGGGATAATGATGCTGCTGCTGAGGATAGGGATAATGATGCTGCTGATGATGATGGGAATAATGATGCTGCTGCTGAGGATAATGATGCTGCTGCTGATGATAGGGATAATGATGCTGCTGCTGATGATGGGGATAATGATGCTGCTGCTGATGATGGGGATAATGATGCTGCTGATGATGATGGGAATAATGATGCTGCTGCTGATGATGGAGATAATGATGCTGCTGCTGATGATGGGAATAATGATGCTGCTGATGATGATGATGATGGGAATAATGATGTTGCTGCTAATGATAGGGATAATGATGCTGCTGCTGATGTTGAAGAGGATGCTGCTCCTGATGATGGAAATAATTATGCTGCTGATGATGGGGATGCTGTTGATGATGGGAATGATGATGCTGCTGATGATGATGATGGGGATAATGATGCTGCTGCTGATGATGGGGATAATGGTGCTGCTGCTGATGATGGGAATAATGATGCAGCTGCTGATGATGGGGATAATGATGCTGCTGATGATGATAGGGATAATGGTGCTGCTGCTGATGATGGGAATAATGATGCAGCTGCTGATGATGGGGATAATAATGCTGATGATGATGATGGGGATAATGATGCTGCTGCTTATGATGGGAATAATGATGCTGCTGCTTATGATGGGAATAATGATGCTGCTGCTGAGGATGATGGGGATAATGATGCTGCTGATGATGGAGATAATGATGCTGCTTGCTGCTGATGATGGGGATAATGATGCTGCTGCTGAGGATGATGGGGATAATGATGCTGCTGATGATGGAGATAATGATGCGGCTGCTGATGATGATGGAAATAATTATGCTGCTGATGATGACAGGGATAATGATGCTGCTGCTGCTGATGATAGGGATGCTGCAGATGTGGATAATGATGATGCTGCTGATGATGGAAATAATGATCCTGCTGCTGATGATGGGAATAATGATGCTGCTGCTGACGATGATGGAAATAATTATGCTGCTGATGATGATAGGGATAATGATGCTGCTGCTGCTGATGATAGGGATAATGATGCTGCTGCTGCTGATGATAGGGATAATGATGCTGCTGTGATGTTGATAATGATGCTGCTGCTGATGATGATGGAAATAATGCTGCTGCTGCTGATAATAGGGATAATGATGCTGCTGCTGATGATGATGGGAATAATGCTGCTACTGATGATGATGGGGATAATGATGCTGCTGCTGCTGATGGAGATAATGATGATGCTGCTGATGAATGGAATAATAATGCTGCTGCTGATGAGAATAATGATGCTGCTGCTGCTGATGATGGAATAATGCTGCTGCTGCCAATGATGGGGATAATGATGCTGCTGCTGCTGCTGATGAAAGGGATAATGATACTGCTGCTGATGATGGGAATGCTGCTGCTGTCGGAGATAATGATGATGAAGTTAATGATGGGAATAATGATTCTGCTGCTGATAATGTGGATAATGATACTGCTGCTGCTGATGATGGGGATAATGATGCTACTGCTGATAATGTGGATAATGGTACTGCTGCTGCTGATGATGGGGATAATGATACTGCAGATGATGGGTATAATGATGCTGATGATGGATGATGGGATAATGATACTGCAGCTGCTGATGACAGGGATATGACACTGCTGACGATGGGTATAATGATACTGCTGCTACTGATGATGGGGATAATGATACTGCCGAAGATGGGTATAATGATGCTGGTGCTGCTGATGACTGGGATAATGATACTGCTGCTGATGATGATGGGGATATGACACTGCTGATGATAGGTATAATGATACTGCTGCTGCTGATGATGGATATAAAGATGCTGCTGACGACAGGATAAAGATGTTGCTGATTACAGGAATGGTGATGGAAAAGACCATATAGACCATTTAAAAATTGCTCACTTTATCATCCTTCTTTGAGTAGTACTGCGGCAATGGCCACGGCTCCCCAGTGGTAGGATGAGGTGACCGCCTCACTTTCATCTCTGCTGCTCCATAAGAGTTGAACATTATAGAAAAATCCTCCCAGTCCCAGCTGAGGTTGATACCTCCAATCTGAGGCTGCTGCTGCTGCTGCTGTTGTTGTTGTTGCTGCGGCTGTTGCGGTTGGCCATTACCATTCTGATTGGCATTGTTAAAATCATTCTTTGACCAGTTATTGTTAACCAGCACATTTGGGATATTATTCGGGGCATTGTTGTGGACATTATTCTGCCCCTGCACATTCTGACCATTGTCCCCACCTGAAGGGACATTCACTTTCTGAATATTAACAATTCCAACTAAAGGATTCAGGGTGATTCCTTCTCTGTTCTGCACCTGAGGATTATCAGCTGGTACTACACCAGGTGGTGGTTGTTCTCGGCTCTTTGTGGGCATAGTGTTGTTTGGTCTGTTAACGGGAAGCTGCTGCTTGTCTTCCAAAGGAAGAGGCTGAATCTCCTTGTTCTGGTTGATCTGACTCTGGAGCTCTCCGGGGTTTACTGGGGCAACACCCTGAGCTGAAGGTTCTCGCTGCAGAGTTCCATTCAAAACCTCTTTCACGGCAAATGCCCCTGCATTGAAATTACTGTTCTTTAAATTATCCCCATTACTTTTCTGCTTATCTAAGTTACTGTTGTCATTGTTTGCCAGAGCAGGTTTACTTGTGGCCTGCATCAAGTTCGGCTGCGGATGAGCTTCATCCAGGTGAGCCACCTGATATGGCTTGTTGTGATCGTGAAGAGGCTGGTTCAAGTTTGGCAGGCCCTGAGGATTCTGCTGTGGCAAATCCTGCTGTTGCCAATTCAGCCTCTGCTGTCTCTCAGCAAGTGCTTCTTGGCTCTTCCTGCGCACATCGGCCAGCCACTGTTGCTCTCTCTTTTGCTGGAATGGAAACAGACATAAAACAATTACAGCAACACATCTTAAATGTTGGAATAGCACCTGCACTGGACACGTTTTTTTAACACTTCCAGTATCATAAGGTCTAGGGAGGAAAAATGAATTAATTAGAGTTAAAGTGGCAATATACACAGTGGTAGTGAAACTGCTCTACTACAATATAAAGATGTGCACAAGCAGGGCATAAATGATACAGGTATTGAGGTGGACTCGTGGGAACAAAATGCCATGGACCATGTTGTGTGGAGGGGGCACATCGGGAAGGACGTGAGAATGAAGGAAGAAATTATTGCAGAAAGGATGAGAGCTAAGCGTCTGAGAAGAAACACACTCATGAAAAATGTTGACAACAATGGTTCTGAAATCCCATGCTATAACTGTGGAAGACTTTTCTTTATGTGGGCGGGTCTTGCTAGTCACACTCATCTTCACCATGGACTGTTGAGTCCCATTCTTCCTCATAGCACAGTATAATCTATAGTCTGGAAAGACAGAAAGGTGCCAATCAATCAGTGACCATGTTGGGAAGCCAGATCTATTTAGCATGTTCTGACCAGATACAAAATATAAACAGCATATTATGCTGTGTAGTGAAATCAAGGGATAAAGTCATTTACACACCGTGTGTTGACTGGTACTGAAAAAGTTAAAACTGACCTAGCCTCCAAGATCTAACAAGTCTAAAACAGATAGCAGGAAAAATCCTGGGAAGTAAAGGTAGCCAACATAATGTTTACCCTGACTAACTTTTGTATTGTGCTCCGAGTGGTCGGTAATTATATGGGTTTAGCCTGATGTGTCAGTGATGTTGAATGTTGATTTAAGAATCAACATTATAGCACTGAGAACACTCCCATAAGTACTACGACCCTATCTTCAGTGCCTCTATCCAAGATCTTCCTCTTCAACTTTCCTTACTTCTTCTTTTTCTTGGCATTCACCAGCTGTAAACTCCATCTGAAAGTTCTGGTTGTTTGTTCACTTCTGCACTTTGTGATCTTCTTCCGGAATTTGAGTTTTGCGTACACATTCCTTTAACAGATCTGACTTATTTGTATGCAGACTGTTGGTTCCTAGTCTCTCTGGCAGGAGCACTCCCGACTTTAAAAGAAATACCCCTAATCAGTTGCGATGTATGGTATGCTTGTTAGGGCAAAGGGGGGGGGGGGGGATAGGTCTCTCCACCCCTGACAAAAATGGAGCCCTGGAGCATATACCGGAACAGATGAAACAGATGATGATCTGACAACTAAATCACTGGACCGATGTCACTAAATATTACAGAACAAACCTGTTATAACTGGGGGGGGGGGGGGGGGGGGGGGGAGGAAAGAAGGGGGAGGGGAGAAACACTGTTCAATATAGTATTTCTTTACCAACACTTACTTTCGGTCACGATGTCAAGGCAAGGGGATGTCTATTTATCGGCCAGCATCGAACCGGGGTCAGTTTCGGACATCCTAGAGTAGAAGTTGTGTTAAACTAGTCCGAATGTGACAGTCTAGCTCAAGTGTGACCTTCTAGGAAGTTTGAAAACACGTTGTCTGGTCCAGCAAACCGACAGTGGCTTACTTAGTGCTCGTAGAAAATATACTGGGAACTTTCTTACGAAATGCGGCTCTTTCTACCAGCGACTATATCCCAAAGTATGGCACCCCAATGTATGGCACCCCAAAGTATGGCACCCCAAAGTATGGCACTCCAAAGTATGGCACCCCAAAGTATGGCACCCCAAAGTATGGCACCCCAAAGTATGGCACCCCAAAGTATGGCACCCCAAAGTATGGCACCCCAAAGTATGGCACCCCAAAGTATGGCACCCCAAAGTATGGCACCCCAAAGTATGGCACCATAAAGCAAGCAACAATGAAATTCAAACATGTTTGAATCAAAAGTAATTAGGTTATCATGAGGGCTAATAGACTTGAGGCATACAGAGAGAATAGCAGACGACAAAAAAAAAAAAAAAAAAAATGGCATATTCAAAAGAGTTTAATGGGAGTAGATGGTGATTAAACCAAGAAGATGGAGGAGAGATAATATACAGGTAAGACAACAAAACATAACCCTTGACCCTCTGGGGTTATGGAGGTGAATCAACAGAAGCACTAGCTCACTAAACCAGCCATCTTTTTTTGGATCTTCCACTTGTTGAATAAGCATATAATAATTGACTCCTGTCTTTTTGTTGTTGTCTTTCCACCCTCTTCTTCGACCAAAGTGCAGAAGTGGATGAACAACCACATATTTCCACTGTTTACACTCGGTGAACACTAAGAAAAAGAACAAGAGAAGACATGAGGGAGCTGGTTACCTTCCAGGTATAAGAGGTTACCTACCTCCTTTTGAGCCTCTAACAAATTCTGCTGCTCATTTCTTCCAAGCTGCTGCTGCTGCTGCTGCAGCCGCTGCTGCTGTTGTTCACGTCTGTCAGTGAGAACTCTGTCCCTCTCCTCCATCTCTTGTCTAAATGCGGACTTCTCTTTGTTCACATTCCCGTCTGTCTTTTTGATTTCTTCTGCAACCTTGTCTTTCTCCTGACCTTGCGGGTTCTGGAGGCAACAGAGAGAGGCAAGATCAGCTGAGATGCTCTGTGTGACAGGTGTTGGAGACTAGAGGAAGGAAAAAGGAGGAGGAGGTATACAAGAAAAAGCAGAAATACAAGAAGAAAAAGAAAGAGGAGGGGAAGAAGAAAGAAAAAAAAATGGGGAAGGGAGTGTTTATGTGTAAATTGGGAGGGACATCTGGATGTGTGTCTGAGTGAGTGTTGGTGTGAGGAAGAATGTACGTGTGTATAGCATGCTGAAAGCTGGAAAAAATTATAGCAAAATGCATGGTACCAGGAAGGAAGGGCAAGGGCCGACCGACACGAAGATGGGCACAGGATATAAGTGACTCCTTGAGTATGAAAGTACATGAGGCGGGAGAACTGGCAAAAGACCGAGTTTCTTACAGGCAGACCGTGATGAGAGCGACGTTTTGCAAAGAACCTGCTACATGATGATGATGTATAGTATGCAACCAATAGCTTGAAAACTTTAGGCGGGAGAGCGGGGGAGGGGGGGGGGGGACCACTATGTTCTTCACAACCCATCCTGCTGGAGCTAAGAGGTGAGTAGGTACTTTGCTGCAAAACATTTAACAAAATCAACATGTTCAACCAGGATCGGGGAGCTTTAGGTTACAACTGTGACCAGACAATGTGCACCATATAAAATGGCTTAGCAATGCATGCCACCAAGAGCCCTGAAAAGAGCAAAGATGTCTACCGGTGAGCCAATGAGCCAGCCGATCGGCAATGTGGGCTGGAGCTAAGCGTCGGCTCTCATACCTCTATGTGGCTCTGCCCCTTTACAGTTGTTGCACCGTTTGTTGATCTGCAGTGACCCTCCCCCCCCCACTAGGTTCTCTACCTGTACTTGTAAACACTTTATTTTTCACATATTTTGTCCAGTCAACTGGATTATTTGGCTTCATGGTCTGACTAGCTGCTGTCCTTTCAACTAAAATCAGTTTAAATTAATGAACCATGAGAGAGAGGGAGCAGGCGGAGCCACAACAAGAACAACAAGCTGTTTGTCTACAGTTGGGTATGGAACATAACAATGTAAAGAGTGAAGTTAAAAAAGGTGGGGAGGACAGGGGGGGAGCTGCATGCGATAGACAAGGCTAGAACAGGTTGCCAAGCGCTGGTTGAAAACCTACGCTCCATTGGGGTCTAGAAAGGCAGAAGAAGAAAAGAAGAAGAATGCAGGAGTTAAGCTATCATAGCCCAGTCTCTGAGTGAGTTAAAATGGATGAACAACTTTTCAATACAACATCTGCACATCAGATAATCAACATCTCAATACAACCTGCACTATGACTGAGTCAGTGACTCTACAACATCTCAATACAACATATGCCATGACTATGACAGAGAATCAACATCTCAATACAACATTAGCCATGACTATGTCAGAGAATCAACATCTCAATACAACATATGCCATGACTATGTCAGAGAATCAACATCTCAATACAACCTGCACTATGACTGAGTCAGTGACTCTACAACGTCTCAATACAACATATGCCATGACTATGTCAGAGAATCAACATCTCAATACAACATTAGCCATGACTATGTCAGAGAATCAACATCTCAATACAACATATGCCATGACTATGTCAGAGAATCAACATCTCAATACAACATATGCCATGACTATGTCAGAGAATCAACATCTCAATACAACATATGCCATGACTATGTCAGAGAATCAACATCTCAATACAACATTAGCCATGATTATGTCAGAGAATCAACATCTCAATACAACATATGCCATGACTATGTCAGAGAATCAACATTTCAATACAACATATGCAATGACTATGTCAGAGAATCAACATCTCAATACAACATATGTCATGACTATGTCAGAGAATCAACATCTTGTTACAATTTGCACTATGACTGAGTCAGTGACTCTACAACGTCTCAATACAACATATGCCATGACTATGTCAGAGAATCAACATCTCAATACAACATATGCCATGACTATGTCAGAGAATCAACATCTAAATACAACATATGCCATTACTATGTCAGAGAATCAACATCTCAATACAACATTAGCTACGACTTTAGGTTTAAACAAAGGAACAACATCATGGCACAAGGGTAGTAACCCACAAGTGCTCCGTTCTACTTCTGACTCAAGTCTTAAGTCTGAAGAATCTCAGCGCAGCGCATGAACTCCGTAGAACTGGCAAAAATCCTGAAATAATTTGGGTAGATTTTAAATTCCAAATTTTGCTAAGGCAGTGCCGTTAGGCTACTCTTTTTTATTTCCAACTGCCAAGGGATTTGTTTATGTGCCCAACAATACATACGAGTATCCGATCTCACTACCCAGAGACCAGGGAAAATTACTAGAAGTCCACGTGAAAAAATCCCAGCCTTCACCAGGGCCTGAACCTTGCACCTCCAACACTCTAGGCCGACGCCATGCCCAGACTTTGTCATAGAATCAAACCTTAATACAACTTCTGCCATTATGAATGCGGTTCTCAACAACATCTCAACAGTCATGACCTGTTCTGTGGTTGAATGTTGAATTGAGAATTCCCCCATGTGGGTTCCAGGGCTCCATCGTGGGGAAACAAGAATAGACCCACTGCCTCCCCAAAAGAATGTTGTAAGAGTCGACTAATTGGGGAGCTTCCTTTGAAGTCGGAGTACATCTGCCAGAGAGGCAAGGAACCAACAGTCTGTATTCAAGAGAATGAGATCTGTAAAACTGCAACACTCAGGTTCTGGAGCAGGACTGCAGTTCAGTAGTGGACGAGCAACCAGAACCTTCCGCCAGAGTTTACAGCTGGTGAACGCGAAGAAGAAGAAGAAGAATTGAGAATCAACATCACAGCACTGGGGACACTCATATGAGCACTCTGTCCCTATCTTTAGCTGCAAGCAAAGAGTTCCAAATCCGATGGTACCAGTAACCGTCTGATTGTATATCCATCACACCTTTTCCCTGAGTGTTGAGCGTCTGCCAGATCCCCTGGTAACTCCTTGCAGCACCATTCTCCTGAGACCATAATGATCTATCTGTGCACTTGCACTGTTCACTCCCTCACAAAGGGCCCTGACAACATCCAGCTTGTCATAAATCAAATCACCACCCAGAGGTGCAGAACTGGCCAGTCTATCTGCCAGCTCATTTTCCAACACACCATGACCTAGAGAAAGTATCCAAAGAACACTAACTACCCAGGAGGTCTGAAGCGATGCTTGCCACACTGCATGGAGCATGCCTGATTTGTGGTTGACGGTCAAAACCCAGAAATTACCATGAAGAAAGCACAGAACCCATGAAGATCATATGATTCACAAGATGTAAATGAGCTGAGGCAAGAATGACCTCGGGTAATTCGGGAAAGAAACACAGAGGAAGATGGCAAGACTTGTTTCGGCCTCGATAAATACAGCAGATTTAAACCACATGATAGACAGTGCTAAGCATTATTACTTAATGCTTCCATCTGAAACTGTTTGCGCTGCACCATTCATAACTGTGTGTGTTTAACAAAGTCATATCAGTCATGTGATACGAACTGACCAATGAATAATCCAGTACAGGCTTATCGTTCTGTTTCTGACTATTGAGAACATGGTCAGGTTGATCCCAAATCCACCAAAAGACACTCAAAGAGAAGTGATTCGTTTTCTTTCACTTGAAAGATTTCCACCAGCAGACATTCGTCGAAGAATGCAGACAGTGTACAGTAACAAATGTGCATTGAAAACTATGGTGACAGTTTGGGCACTATTGTACCAGAAATGAGGGGTCAAGCGAATACTGCTGCAACAGATAAAAGTATCCCCGAAACTGATGCAGCAATAGAGGTCAACCGCTGTCAAAGCAAGTGTCTAGCGAACAAATTAGATATGTCTGCTGAAATAGTTCAAAAAGTTATTTATAAGAAACTGCAATATTAGAAGGTGTGTTCACTCACAGTGCGCAACATGTAATGAACACTGTCAACACTAGATTCAGTGAGCAACCACAATCCTTTTTTTAAGGGCAGCATTAGTCACCTACCTGAGTAAAGGAATGCTTTCCTGAACGCCTACAGTGACTTTTTCAGACCAAACTCATCATGCAAAATTCATTCAAAATGAATGCCTTGTTTAATTCTGCAACGTTCCGTTTCTTTCATGCTTTGCAACTGAAGCCATTAGAACAGGTTTCAAATAAACCCTCCTTGGAGATAGAATCAGATAATAAGCTGGGTTACTTATACCGATGTGGCAATGCTAGGTTGATAAACTGAAGACTGAGAAAGCTGTCTTGTATATGTACTGGAGACTCTGTTGTTGAGCTGAGCTGAGTCAAGAATTGACATCCCAGCACTCGTGGCATTCCCATGCATACATCCTCCTCATCTTTAGCAGCCAGCGCAGAGTTATAGTACTAATGGTGCCGGATGTAGTCTGATTGTGTTTCCGTCTTGCCTTTTCTCTGAGCGCAGTGTGTGCCGGCTGAACCTTCTGGTTGAGACTTTGTTGTGTGAACTTGGAGACCAGTTGTTCTCATTTTTATCTGGTGTTGAACTGAAATGGGGTTGTTGAGAAGAATGTTGAGAAAACCTTGGACTGCCAGAATAACCAACAATGATTGAATGGAAATGGCTAATGAAAGTAGAACATTATATTCAACAATGAGAAGGAGACAAACAAATTTCTTTGGTCATGTGATGAGAAAGGGAGCACTGGAAAATATTGTGACTGGAAAGATCAGTGGTAGAAGAGGCAGACCAAGAGAACAAATGGTGGATGGCTAAAGAAAGTGGCATGGAGGAATATCATCAGTGTAATTGATCCAGAACACCAAATACCGAGATCTGTGACAACGCATGAACGCCTACGCCAGCTGGCAAGGCACTTGATGACGATGATGATGTTAAACTGCGAGTGTCTGCGACAGTGAACTTTACAGCAGGACTCTTATAAACCAGTAAGCATTAAGCTCAAGGAATCAGAGAGTATGGGCACGTATAATTAAATTCACATGTCAGGGCGAGTCACATGATCTTTATACACATGTGACCCTGACCTTGCCCCATTGTCTACCGTATAAGATCAGAGCACAACACCTGCAGCGACTGAGTCACCACATAAAAAATTCAATACATCTGCCATGACCTTGTCAAAGAATCAACATTTTAGTCAAACATCTATCAGAATTTGTGCATCTACAACATCTTGATATTTAAAAAAAAATACGTTAATTCGTCATTGCACACGGTTATAAACCATAAGTGCTCTGCCACCAGAACGGACAGCTGATAAGAAACTATCCGCCTGTGGCGCCGTCCAAGCGCAACTCCATAGCTGCAGCGACGTTCCTCCATTTAACCCAGAACAAATTCAAACAAAAACAAAAAATAACTGCCAATGAGTCCATTAATAACTACTATCTTACTGCAACACCACCCTTAGAAAACCTGGCTCGGCAGACATGGGAGCTATAACACTAAGAAACACAATGAAATAAGAGCATAAATAAGAGATACCCTAGGTACTGGTTGAACTTGGCCAATTCAAATTGATGGTGATGACATCACTTTTTCTTGTAACCCCCTTTACCATCCACAGTACACCCCCCCCCTCCCCCCCAAACACCCACTCTTGCTACCTCTCTCTCACTTTCTCTCTCTTTCTTTCTCTCTCTCTCTCACACACACAATGACACATACACACTTAAACTGATAAACACAAAGGTTTGAGGTTTTAAACAACAGATCAACATCATGGCACACGGGTGTAACCAATAAGTGATCCGTTTATCTAACTCAAGTCTGAGTCCGAAGAAGCTCAGCACAGTGCACAGGCTCTGTAGCACCGGAGAGGATCCTGAAATACTTTGGATAGATTTTTAACTCAAAATTTTGCTCAGGCAGAGCCGTTAGCTACTTTTTTCCATTTCCAGCTGCCGAGAGATTTTTTACGTGCGCGACAATGCACACCAGTGTCTAAACTGACTACCCAGAGACCAGGGGGAATTACTAAAATTCGAAGTACACATGAAAAAATAAAAGCCCTTTCCAGGGATTGAACCCAGAACCTGTAGCACTCGAGGTGGACACCATCTCTCAATACCATGCAGCCTTCTTCATAAACACACAGACAGACATCTCTCATCACAGATAAGAAGAAGAAGCCTCCCAGTACCTGAGCTGTGGGGACATCAAGGTGTCTGTCGGGGAAGACAGGCAGTTCCTGATGAGCTGGGAGTTGATTATTCAAGTTGTTGCCATTGTTGACATTCAGAGCACTGTTTCCAGCCTCTGGGTGTTGGACATCCCTCAACTCTGGGTTCCTCTGTGTGGGTGGAAGTCATGTTGTGAGTTAGGCAAAATGTACATGTTTAATTCATCTGTGCTCATGCAGAGTCGGGCTGTGTGATGAAACGGTTTTAGAGACAATTGATAGTAAAAGGCCAGGGGGGTCCCCAATTTCCATAATAAACGGCCAAAACAGGGTATTCTTAACCAAATGTATGTTAAAGGTAATGAACTAAACAATCGTAATGGGTGTTGGCAAGTTCATGAAAAAATGAAATATTATATATAATAAACAAACAGATAATGTATTGATCAATACTGAGAGAAAGAAGTAGAAAGACAGAAGGACATATGTGTGTCCTTCTATCTTTCTACTTCTCTCTCTGAGTACTGGGTACAAGTAAGATTTTGGTTAGCAAAAAGAGAGTGACTTCCTTTCCCATTCATGCCTCATTAGGTCACAGGGCCTCTCCTATGTTGCAGGGGTATCGTGTATTCCTTATTGAAACACTTTAACCGTTCTCTCTTTTCTCATGTTGTCACCACTCACTTGCACGATTACTTTCACGTTCTGCTACTTGTGCGACAGTTCAATCTTTTTCTTTTCCTATGATACTTGTCTGCAGCATATTTTTCTGGGGCAGGGGATAGGGGGAGAGCACCGCCATGAATGTAGGAATAAAAAAAAAAACCAGTTTTCATACTCACGAACCTTCGGGCCTGCAGCGATTTTCCGGCAATATTTGTACAAAGGCGCCTCTGGCGCCTCAAAGAGACTCACGACAACACAACCTCCCACAAACATTATATACAGCAAGCGAACTAGGCCATATCATAACACCCCTGCATAACAGAAGAGACCCTGCAACCCAACGAGGCATGAATGGGAAGGGAAGTCACTCTCTTTTTGCGGACCAAAACGGTTCTTGTACAGAGTGTCGATCAATAAATTGTCTGTTTGCTTATTATATATAACATTTCTAAAGCTTCAAGGGTTCTAAAAAGTGGAGAAGTGCTAGAATAAACAGAGAAATGAGTAAGTAGTAATATGAAACTGCGTGCAGTTGCAAGGAAGATTTGAGGGGAAACAGATTTGAGACATGTTGTCTGTGGCTCTCGGATGAGAGACCAGTGAGATTGCAACTGAGTGAATGTATTACAGACAGAGTGTACAAGAAGCCTACAGTAGTTGTTAAGGGGTATGACTCTTCCCTCAAATAACACAGAACGTGAGATATACAGTCGTTACAAAAAAAAGTCCATGGGACACCATCACAAGCTGGTGTACAGCAGACTCCAAGATAGACAGTGTCAGTTCCACGTCCTCTTTAATAATTCACAACAGACACAGTTTGAGGTTTGAGGTTTAAACAGCGGATCAACACCACGGCACACGTGTAGTAACCCATAAGTGCTCCGTTCTTCTTCTAACTCATCTGAGTCTGAAGAAGCTCAGCATGGTGCACAGGCTCTGTAGCACCGGCGAGGATCCTGAAAAACTTTGGGTAGATTTTGAGCTCCAAATTATGCCCGGGCAGCACCGATAGGCTACTCTTTTCGATTTCCAACTGCCAAGGGATTTTTTAATGTGCCCAACAATGCACACAGGCGTCCGATCTCACTACCCAGATACCATGGGGGAATTACTATATGTCCAAGTCCTTGTGAAAAAATCCCAGCCCTTACCGGGGATTGAACCTGGAACCTCCAGCACTCGAGGCCTTGAGACCATGCAGCCCCCTAACAACAGACACAGGAAATGATAAATGAACACATGTCTCTCGTCACTGACGAACCGACTAAACAACGGCAGACATGTGGACACACCCTGCCTTAACTTCAGACAACTGAATTCCTGCACAAGGAACAACTCAAATTCCAAGGTGCGACACATACCTGGATGGGGGTTCAGATGTGCACTGCAACATCAGTTCAAAGTACCTGCAGGAACGCAGAAGTCTGGATGATCAACATGACTACACCCTGACATCCTACGCACAACTACAATATGGTTGGCCCTCTCGTCCATGTCAACCACATGGGCTAGATTCCGCAAAGTTGAAACATGGCCACTCCCAAATACCAGACTTCCCGCAACTCTTTTCTCAACTCCACTACCGACCACTCTTCATCTGACTCACATGCTGATTTTGCAATATGTATTTCCCCCACGCTTTCCAGCAGGAACAACCCTTACCCATGGGGAAAGACTTCTCAATAACATTTTCTGGCATGACAGTTTTCTGTCTAGCAGATATCTGCTTGCCCCTGATTCTGCCAGCTTCGGCCGACCAATCAGCACTCACTCCAACCTGCCCCTTGTCCATCTACTGAGTGGAGAACATGGCTTGCACGACACTGTGAGCTGCGGATTTCATTTGGAATGATCTTTAACTATGCTCAACGTGGTTTGTGTTGTGAACTGCACATTTAGAAAATGGCGAGTGGCCTTTTGCCAGAGAAATTATGGTGTCTTATGTGATTAATTATGTGTTCAACTACTGATCTTTTGTAATGGCTGCTTACATTGACGATGAACTGCATTTCTGGCGTCAGACTGTTTGTGTTGGCATTTCTGACTTATGCCTTATGCATTTAATGCATGTGCTTGCTGTTGGATTTGCTAAGACTCAAGACTGCAGTCTGTGCCAATTATTTCCACAAACAACAATGATGGATATTCTGTGTGGTTCTCGCTGGCACAGGAATGGAGCAAATATGTGTTGACCCTGGCCCGAACTATGGGGTGACCCATTGCTACGAAGTCAGAACTGTGATTACTTGATTGCTAAACAACCATTCTAACTCCAAAGTTAGCATGGCATCTAGTCCCACAGAAGAAGAAGAAGAAAAAACAACTGACCTGTATATTAAACCTCTCAGCATCATGATGATGGTGCTGCTCCTTGACTACCTCCTTCTGGACCCCTGCCAGGTTTATGACCGCGTTATCCGCCGCCTGCGCCAGCCCCAGCTGATGTGCCAGCAGGCATGATACAAGCAGCAGGCTAAATAGATGCCACGGCGTTGATGTTGATACTGCCGAGGAAGCTCTGAAGGTGGATGATGATGATAATGATTGTGGGCATTTCAGCGACCGGGTGCTCATTGTCACAAGGTTACCTTCCTGTCTTCTGAACACCAAACCTGAAAGTGGACAGAAATGAGTTTTATAGTGACAGATCTGTGAATGTTCACAACCCCTGTTTACAGTTTACCCAGACAACATTCACAAACAATGTTTACAGATAAAGTTCACAGACATGCTCACAATGTTCTTAGAACATCACAGTGTTTTTTGATAATGTTCACAAATTAATGTTTATAGAAAGTGTTCACAGCCAATGCTTGTGATATCCCCACAGAGAATATTTGTAAACAATGTTCACAGAGAATATTTACAATGTTCATAATGTTCAAGAGAATTTTTATAGAAAAGGTTGAGGTAATACATATAGATAATGTTCATAGAGAATATTTATAGACAATGCTCACAGAGAATATTTGTATACAATGTTCACAGAGAATATTTACAATGTTCATAATGTTTAAGAGAATATTTATAGACAATGTTCATAATGTTTACAGTAAATGTTTACAATGTTCATAATGTTCACAGAGAATATATACAAACAATGTTCACAGAGAATATATACAGACAATGTTCACAGAGTATATACAGACAATGTTCACAGAGAATATATACAGACAATGTTCACAGAGAATATTTATAGACAATGTTTATAGAGAATATTTATAGGCAATGTTCATAGAGAAAATTTATAGACAATGTTCATGTTTAAGAGAATATTTATAGACAACAGTCATAGAGAATATTTATAGACAATGTTCATAATGTTTAATAGAATATTTATAGACAATGTTCAAAATAATATTATATATAATGTGCATAATGTTCACAGTAAATGTTTACAGATAATGTTCATAATTTTCGTATAGACCATTTTTAGACAATGTTCACAGAGAATATATATAGACAATCTTTATAGAGAATATTTATAGACAATGTTCACAGAGAATATATATAGACAATCTTTATAGAGAATATTTATAGACAATGTTCATAAATGTTCATAGAGAATTTTTACAGTCAATGTTCATAGAGTATATTTATAGACAGTGTTCATAAAGAATCTTTATAGACAATGTTCACAGATAATATTTATAGACAATATTCACAGAGAATATTTATAGACATTATTGACAGAGAATATTTTAGACAATGTTCATAAAGAATATCTATAGACAATGTTCATAAAGAATATCTATAGACAATGTTCATAAAGAATATCTATAGACAATGTTCATAAAGAATATCTATAGACAATTTTTATAAAGAATATCTATAGACAATGTTCATAAAGAAATCTATAGACAATGTTCATAAAGAATATCTACAGACAATGTTAATAAAGAATATCTATAGACAATGTTCATAAAGAATATCTATAGACAATGTTCATAAAGAATATCTATAGACAATGTTCATAAAGAATATCTATAGACAATGTTCATAAAGAATATCTATAGACAATATTCATAAAGAACTAATCTAGAATATCTATAGACAATGTTCATAAAGAATATCTATAGACAATGTTCATAAAGAATATCTATAGACAATGTTCATAAAGAATATCTATAGACAATATTCATAAAGAATATCTATAGACAATGTTCATAAAGAATATCTATAGACAATGTTCATAAAGAATATCTATAGACAATGTTCATAAAGAATATCTATAGACAATGTTCATAAAGAATATCTATAGACAATGTTCATAAAGAATATCTATAGACAATTGTTATAAAGAATATCTATAGACAATGTTCATAAAGAAATCTATAGACAATGTTCATAAAGAATATCTACAGACAATGTTAATAAAGAATATCTATAGACAATGTTCATAAAGAATATCTACAGACAATGTTAATAAAGAATATCTATAGACAATGTTCATAAAGAATATCTATAGAAAATGTTAAAAAAGAATATCTACAGACAATGTTCATAATGTATTCAGAGTTAGATCATTCGGTTAACTGATTAACTAACTAACAACAGATGTAATTATATTTTAACTACCTATATTACATAACAGGAGTCATCGTGGTGTAGCAGCTAGATGCTTGCCAGTAGATATGAAGGTCATGCGGTCGGGTCCTGGCGGAGCTGGACTATTTTCAAAAAAAATGATCGAGGCTCACAGGTTGCCCTGGCCTTCAATGGGTACCGTGTACAGTCCTGGGAAGTAAAGGTGGCTGAGGTGATGCTGACTCCATCACTTACTAAGTGTTGATTAGTCTATAAAACTCAGGTCTAGCCCTATATGCCCACTATGCCCGAAAGCGTGCAAAAGAGGGCTTTTACTTTACTTTTATATTATATATTACAGTAATAAAAGCTCCATCTAAAGTACCTCAAATACCATACATGTTGTACATCCCCGTTAAAAATCAACAACGGTGTAACACAGAAAGGGTGGTTTACTATAACTGACCAAACTTAGGTGCTCTTTTCTCATTTCCCACATGCCTTCTACATGGCCTAACCTCTAACTGGGTCTATACCAGATACAACCTTACAAGCAGGAGACTCAATCACTTGACCCATAAATTTATGGATAAGCCCAGCTGTGCAATAATCCACTATAGATAACATCATCGCTCGGAAATGGATACTCTGTTCTCTCTCAGATAATAGCTCAAGTTCAAAATAAATCTCCAAGATGGAGTCATTACAGCGGATTATCAAACGTGGCCAATCACATAAATCAACATGAATATTGACACATGGTAACTTATGTGTGCTGGTAATAGAGAGGTAGGTACACACTTGCTTTCCAACACAGCTGTGTGGGTTTAGAGGGCATCATGAATACTGACACATGGTAAGCTATGTTTGATGGTGATAGAGAGGTAGGTACACACTTGCTTTCCAACACAGCTGTGTGGGTTTAGAGGGCATTATGAATACTGACACATGGTAAGCTATGTTTGATGGTGATAGAGAGGTAGGTACACACTTGCTTTCCAACACACTTGTGTGGATTTAGAGGGCATCATGAATACTGACACATGGTAACCTATGTTTGATGGTGATAGAGAGGTAGGTACACACTTGCTTTCCAACACAGCTGTGTGGGTTTAGAGGGCATTATGAATACTGACACATGGTAAGCTATGTTTGATGGTGATAGAGAGGTAAGTACACACTTGCTTTCCAACTTAGTTGTGCGGATTTAGAGGGCATCATGAATACTGACACATGGTAAGCTATGTTTGATGGTGATACAGAGGTAGGTACACACTTGCTTTCCAACACAGCTGTGTGGATTTAGAGGGCATCATGAAAACTGACACATGGTAAGCTATGTTTGATGGTGATAGAGAGGTAAGTACACACTTGCTTTCCAACTTAGTTGTGCGGGTTTAGAGGGCATTATGAATACTGACACATGGTAAGCTATGTTTGATGGTGACAGAGAGGTAGGTACACACTTGCTTTCCAACACAGCTGTGTGGGTTTAGAGGGCATTATGAATACTGACACATGGTAAGCTATGTTTGATGGTGACAGAGAGGTAGGTACACACTTGCTTTCCAACACAGTTGTGTGGATTTAGAGGGCATCATGAATCTGACACATGGTAAGCTATGTTTGATGGTGATAGAGAGGTAGGTACACACTTGCTTTCCAACACAGCTGTGTGGGTTTAGAGGGCATTATGAATCTGACACATGGTGAGCTATGTTTGATCGTGACAGAGGTAGGTACACACTTGCTTTCTAACACAGCTGTGTGGGTTTAGCGGGCCTTCTGAAGTCCCTTTGTGAACAAATGCTCATGGAGGACATGATGTTGAATGAGATGGCTGGTGTTGGGTCATATGAGTCTGGATTGAGTATGGGTCTGGTAAGAAAGGATATACAAGCAAAAGAGTATGATGTTGGGTACAGCCAGTGTGCTTCAAACAGAATCGTCATTTTAAGACAATTACTGCAACAGTGTAGACATCTTTGAGTACGTTCGGTAAACTATGATGTTGATTATAACTGGGTGCATCCTTCAAAGTCAGAGTACATCTGCCCAAGAGGTAAAGACTCGAGAGTCTGCACACAAATAAGCCAGATGTGTGAAACTGGTAGGTCCTAGAAAAAGACTAAAGTCCAGAAGTGAACAAACAACCAGAACTTTCTGCTGCAGTTCACAAGCCAGTGAATGAGAAAAAGAAGAAGAAATTCTTTTACAAGCCAGTGAATGAGAAAAAGAAGAAGAAGAAATTCTTAAATCAGTGGTGTCCCCGTGTGGGTTCTGGGGGATCCCACTTTGAGGAATGGAGGGGAGGGGAGACAGACCCACTACATTTAACAAGCTAAGAGCAAATAGCAACTAATTAAAGTCTTCTGAAATCAGAAGTGATGAGCTTAAAGGCACAGATATCACAGTTTAGTTGTAAACCACAACATAACGTGCCCACAGATCTATTAACAAGGATCTTGGAGAAATGAGATAGGGAGACATGAAAAGAGAGACAGACTCTAGGAGAAAAGAGACAGGGAGACATGAGAAGAGAGACAGACTCTAGGAGAAAACAGACAGGGAGATATGAAGAATAAGAATAGACAATTTAGTACCATGGCACGAAAAATATGTAAAATAAATGACTGACAGTATACCAAAATACAAAATAAAATAAAAAGGCTTATGGATGGACATGACAGTCAACACCCCACAAAATGGGACTTTGAAATGTAGAAAAGCCTTAGGAGAGCTGTCACAACCAAAGTCTCCCAACATGGGACTTTTTTTCTTCTTCTTCTTTGTGTTCGGTTTCGTATGCTCAGATTAGTCCATCAGGTGGATAGCCTCTATGAACTCGCATGTCAGCTGCAGGTCCTTCATGATTCCCCATAGCTTGCTCTGCACACTTTGTTCTTGAGGCCAATGCATGTGGTAGTTGAGCCTTCAGTGTCCTGTTCGTAGATGGAAAATTGTTGTATGTTGCTTTCTGTTGAGTCTGCCGATGGGGTCTTGAGGATGTTTACTGTTAGTTTGTTCTCTCCACAATTCCTTGTATTTTCCTTTGATGAGTGTTCTGATTTCTGGTAATGACAATGAGTGTTGTTTCTCCTTTGTTCCATTTTTTTTTGCAAGTCAGTCTGCCAATTCATTTCCTGGTATGCCTTAGTGAGCTGGGATCTACTGGAGAAAAATTTGATGTTTTCTGTGAGTCTGTTTAGCTGACGGGTCAGTTCTCTTTCCATGTTGTCTCGTGGATCCCTAGGAGTCACCTGGAAGACTGACATGCAGTCACAAAGAAACACAATTTTGCTGTTTTTAATTTTTCTTTCCTCAAGCACTTTGGCTGAATCAATAATTGCTTGCTGCTCTGAAGCTTGTTGACAGTCTTCCCGAGGTGCATGACGTTTCTACTGTGGTCCCATCTTGCAGCATGATGACGGATCCAGCTCCTCCATTTTTGTCGGCTCCCTCCAATGATCCATCGGTGTATACGTGTGTCCATTCGGGTTTTGGATAACAGTTTTAGACATGTTCAAGGGTCTTTGCACGCTGTTCTAGGTCACATTCTTCAGCCTTTCTGTCTATGCCTGGAATTGTTGTTGTGACTGTATAGTTAGGCCGTAGGTC
Source organism: Candidula unifasciata (assembly GCA_905116865.2). Taxonomy (NCBI): domain Eukaryota; kingdom Metazoa; phylum Mollusca; class Gastropoda; order Stylommatophora; family Geomitridae; genus Candidula; species Candidula unifasciata. The sequence continues at coordinate 120,896 of CAJHNH020002248.1, read as the reverse complement.
TATGCCTGGAATTGTTGTTGCGACTGTATATTTAGGCTGTAGGTCTATGCTGTATTCTTGGATCATTTCCCATGTTGAAGGATCTTTAGAAAGGATGTCACTATTTTTTGAGTAGTACAATTTTGATAGATGGTGAAAGCTTTGTCTTTTCAGTCAGTTTTTTGTTATTTGCTATTCTGAGCATGGGGTTGTTGTTCATGCGTTAAAATTTTTCTGTTAGGGTAAGCACCTTTTCTTCCCTTTGAAGGCTTAAGCTCTCGAGGCCACCGGTTGCCTCCAGCTCATTAATTGGTGTGCTTCTCATACCTCCAGTGATGATTCTGAGACCAGTGTTCTGTATTTTCTTACATGGGACTTTAAGACTAAGAAAAGCTATAGAAGTGCTGTCACAACCAAAGGCTCACAACATGGGATTGTGAGACCAAGAAAAGCCTTACAAGTGCTGTCACAACCAAAGGCTCACAACATGGGATTGTAATACCAAGAAAAGCCTTAAAAGTGCTGTCACAACCAAAGCCTTACAACAAGGGACTTTGGGACCAAGAAAAGCATTACAAGTGCTGTCACAACCAAAGTCTCACAACAAGGCTACCAGGTAAAGTCCAAGGAAGTAACAGCAGCCGGCATGATACCCGAGCACATCACCCACCTAGTGTCGACTGCTCTATAAAATACAGTACAAGCGATGTATGTACAACACAGATTGGGACTGCCAGAGTTTATGATAATGGTCACAACAACAATGACGATGAGACACCAACACAAATTGGGACTGCCAGAGTTCATGATAATGGTCACAACAACAATGACGATGAGACACCAACACAAATTGGGACTGCCAGAGTTCATGATAATGGTCACAACAACAATGACGATGAGACACCAACACAGATTGGGACTGCCAGAGTTCATGGACAAGACACCAACACAAATTGGGACTGCCAGAGTTCATGATAATGGCCACAACAACAATGATGATGAGACACTAACACAGATTGGGACTGCCAGAGTTCATGATAATGGTCACAACAACAATGACGATGAGACACCAACACAAATTGGGACTGCCAGAGTTTATGATAATGGTCACAACAACAATGACGATGAGACACCAACACAGATAGGGACTGCCAGAGTTCATGATAATGGTCACAACAACAATGACGATGAGACACCAACACAAATTGGGACTGCCAGAGTTCATGATAATGGTCACAACAACAATGACGATGAGACAACAACACAAATTGGGACTGCCAGAGTTCATGATAATGGTCACAACAACAACAAAGATGAGATACCAACCACAACCACGTCAGACTTACCAAAAATATTATCCACCGAAGACACCTCGCTGTCCTGAACTTCTACACATGGTTTGTATCAGCTGACACCTCGGCACTGACCAGACACTAGAATCAGAAAACAGGTGGTTAGCCTCAACACATAATCATACAATTCATTGATACTATTCACTGACTGGCACCTTTCAATCTTTTCAGACAATAGTATTTATACTGCACTATGGGGAGGCATGGGACTCATTAGTCAGATCTGTTTTACAGATCTGACTAATTTGTATGCAGACTGTTGGTTCCTCGTCTCTCTGGCAGTTGCACTCCGACTTCATAGGAAACCTCCAGTTAGTCCACTCTTACGACATGCTTGTTGGGGAGGCATTGGGTCTATTCTTGTTTCCCCCTCCCCCCAGTGGGGCTCCCTCAGCCCACATGGGGGAGACAGTCAGTGAAAAAGACGGTAGAATTTGACGTCGCTTTCGTAGACCAAGAGAAAACTTTCGATCGAGTATTAACAAATTATGAAAGGTCCAATCGGATTAGGGAGTAAACGAACATCTTATTAAATTGTGCAAGAGCTCGTACGTTAAAAGTAAATACGTAGTTAGAACAAACATAGGAATGTGACAGATGGTTCATATTAGATGCGGGGTGAGACGGGCGTGTTTTTTCACCACTGCTGTTCATTACAAGTTTGAAGCTTGAACAACGGATCAACATCATGGTACACGGGTGTAACCCATAAGTGATCCGTTCTTCTTCTAACTCAAGTCTGAGTCCGAAGAAGCTCAGCACAGTGCACAGGCTCTGTAGCACCGGCGAGGATCCTGAAATACTTTGGGTAGATTTTCAACTCCAAATTTTACCCAGGCAGCCCCGTTAGGTTACTCTTTTCGATTTCCAACTGCCAAAGGATTTTTTTTTACGTGCGCAACAATGTACACGGGCGTCCGATCTCACTACCCCAGAGACCAGAAGGAATTACTAGAAGTCCAAGTCCGCGTGAAAAAAAAATCCCAGCCCTTACCGGGTACTGAACCCAGAACCTCTAGCACTCGAGGCGGACACCATGCCTCTTGACCACGCAGCTCCCTTTTCAACACATACGTCGACCAAATTACAATACCACCGAGGGAGGACAAAATTGGAGAAATAATAAATGAATTGGCCGTTTGGTTGACGACCAGGTATTCGTAGTACTAAGAGCCGTACACGAATATTTGTAGACTCAGCATGCGACACTGTTGCGACAGTTTGGGAATAAGTTCACCTTTGCCTCGATACGTGGAGATTATTCTCATATTCGATTCCCACCCATTTTTCCACAGGCGCCCTAACCTAAGTAAAAAGTATGAATAATAGGTATTGTAAGAGATGCACGCACACACACACACCACACACACACGCACACCACACACACAAAACGCGGTAATCCGTATATTCGCGAAACCCCTGTAAGAGTACGCCGCGGGCACATTTTGGGAATCATGCCCAACCAAAGAAAATCCGAAAATACGGGAGACAATCTGTGTAACCACCTGGAATGATACCCCTATGAAATGCGTGCAATTTTTTGCTTTAAAAGGGTTCCCCTTACTAAATTTTAAATCAAGGGGGCCCTGTTCATTTTCCCGGGCCCATTTAAAAAAGCCCTAATCCCCCTTTAATACTTTTCCAACCCTTTACGGGGAGCAGTGTCGGGTTGTTTGCCCCAAATTACTCAGCCCCAAATTTGTAAGGGCTCTAATCCCACGAGGGACCATTTTTCAATGATCCTAAAAAACATCTAAAAAGGGGCCCCAAACAAAACCCCCCCCCCTATCCCAAAC
>CAJHNH020002248.1:100000-117752 GCA_905116865.2 Candidula unifasciata | reverse complement strand
TCTGTTCATCGCTCCATTCCTTTATCATATCACTAGTCTGTGCATCTGTTCATCGCTCCATTCCTTTATCATATCACTGTGTCTGTTTTCATCGCATCTGTTCATAGCTGTGCATCTGTTCATCGCTCCATTTCTTTATCATATCACTAGTCTGTGCATCTGTTCATCGCTCCATTTCTTTATCATATCACTAGTCTGTGCATCTGTTCATCGCTCCATTTCTTTATCATATCACTAGTCTGTGCATCTGTTCATCGCTCCATTTCTTTTCATAGTCCTAGTCTGTGCATCGCTCCATTCATTTTCATAGTTCTAGTCTGTGCATCTGTTCATCGCTCCATTCCTTTTCATAGTTCTAGTCTGTGCATCTGTTCATCGCTCCATTTCTTTATCATATCACTAGTCTGTGCATCTGTTCATCGCTCCATTCCTTTATCATATCACTAGTCTGTGCATCTGTTCATCGCTCCATTCCTTTATCATATCACTAGTGCATGTTCATCGCTCCATCTTTTCATCGCTCCATTCATTTTCATAGTTCTAGTCTGTGCATCTGTTCATCGCTCCATTTCCTTTATCATATCACTAGTCTGTGCATCTGTTCATCGCTCCATTCCTTTTCATAGTTCTAGTCTGTGCATCTGTTCATCGCTCCATTCCTTTATCATATCACTAGTCTGTGCATCTGTTCATCGCTCCATTTCTTTATCATATCACTAGTCTGTGCATCTGTTCATCGCTCCATTCCTTTTCATAGTTCTAGTCTGTGCATCTGTTCATCGCTCCATTCCTTTATCATATCACTAGTCTGTGCATCTGTTCATCGCTCCATTCATTTTCATAGTCCTAGTCTGTGCATCTGTTCATCGCTCCATTCATTTTCATAGTTCTAGTCTGTGCATCTGTTCATCGCTCCATTCCTTTTCATAGTTCTAGTCTGTGCATCTGTTCATCGCTCCATTTCTTTATCATATCACTAGTCTGTGCATCTGTTCATCGCTCCATTCCTTTTCATAGTCCTAGTCTGTGCATCTGTTCATCGCTCCATTTCTTTATCATATCACTAGTCTGTGCATCTGTTCATCGCTCCATTCCTTTATCATATCACTAGTGCCTGTATATCCATCGCTTCCAGTCAGTCCTAGTCTGTACATCTGTTTGTGGCTCGTGTGTGCCTGTGCTTGCCTGTATATCCATCGCTTCCAGTCAGTCCGTGATGCACAACTACCAGTCACATTCGGTTCCTTCATTTTGCCCAGAAAACTCCATTTCCTAGGCAACTATCATTAGAAAGCTCCTAACGTCTGAAACAAGTAGTACCAGGCGCGCTGCCTTTAAGAAATCACTGAGCGAGCGCTCCCCCCCCCCCTCCCCCCTTTTTTTTACTCGGGGGGGGGGGGGGTACTGTCTGTATCCGTTCTTTCTGTCTTTAGTCACTGGTCACCTTTTTCATGGGGGTGTGGGGGTGGGGAAGGGGGCACTCACAGTGCCCGCGCTGCTAGGTTCCGGCTCTCATAAGTACCCAAAGATGTACACTGGTGGCCTGTCTGTACTCTATGTTTGCCTTTATCAGTTTCTCTCGGCGTTCCTAGTCGACAGTTTGACCCTGTTGCCTTTGATTATATAAAATCCTTGTTTTTAACTTCAATCTAATAATCAAACCCTACGTCAATTCTCGGCCTGCATTTGGTTGTTGTGTAGAGACTTGAACATCCATCCCTCAAGTATGGACGAGAGCCCAATGTGAAGCGGCTAGCCCAGCGGTTCTTAACTTGCGAGTGGCGATCCTGTTGTGTGTGGAACTACCCTTTCACAAGGGTTGCCTAAGGCCATCGGAAAACACATACTGATTAAAGTTAGGAAATAGCAACTGGAAAAAGTGTATGGTTGTGGGTCCCCACAACATTGAAGAACTGTATTAAAGGGTCACGGCTTTAGGAATGCACCAGAAGCAACGTAGCGGGAGTAACTTGTAATGGAGGAAAGAGAAAAGATAACTATAAAAGATAATATGGAAATCTACTCCTTGAAATCTCATCGACTCCAAACCTACAAGAGCTCTAGGCAAAGAATATCTATAGACAATGTTCATAAAAGACAATGTTAAAAAGAATATTTATAGACAATGTTCATAAAGAATATCTATAGACAATGTTAATAAAGAATATCTATAGACAATGTTAATAAAGAATATCTATAGACAATGTTAATAAAGAATATCTACAGACAATGTTAATAAAGAATATCTACAGACAATGTTAATAAAGAATATCTACAGACAATGTTAATAAAGAATATCTACAGACAATGTTAATAAAGAATATCTACAGACAATGTTAATAATAAAGACAATGTTATAAAGAATATCTATAGACAATGTTAATAAAGAATATCTATAGACAATGTTAATAAAGAATATCTATAGACAATGTTAATAAAGAATATCTATAGACAATGTTAATAAAGAATATCTATAGACAATGTTAATAAAGAATATCTACAGACAATGTTAATAAAGAATATCTATAGACAATGTTCATAAAGAATATCTATAGACAATGTTAATAAAGAATATCTATAGACAATGTTAATAAAGAATATCTATAGACAATGTTAATAAAGAATATCTATAGACAATGTTAATAAAGAATATCTACAGACAATGTTAATAAAGAATATCTATAGACAATGTTAATAAAGAATATCTATAGACAATGTTAATAAAGAATATCTATAGACAATGTTAATAAAGAATATCTATAGACAATGTTAATAAAGAATATCTATAGACAATGTTAATAAAGAATATCTATAGACAATGTTAATAAAGAATATCTATAGACAATGTTGATAAAGAATATCTATAGACAATGTTAATAAAGAATATCTATAGACAATGTTAATAAAGAATATCTATAGACAATGTTGATAAAGAATATCTACAGACAATGTTAATAAAGAATATCTATAAACAATGTTAATAAAGAATATCTATAGACAATGTTGATAAAGAATATCTATAGACAATGTTAATAAAGAATATCTATAGACAATGTTAATAAAGAATATCTATAAACAATGTTAATAAAGAATATCTATAGACAATGTTAATAAAGAATATCTATAGACAATGTTAATAAAGAATATCTATAGACAATGTTGATAAAGAATATCTATAGACAATGTTAATAAAGAATATCTATAGACAATGTTAATAAAGAATATCTATAAACAATGTTAATAAAGAATATCTATAGACAATGTTGATAAAGAATATCTATAGACAATGTTAATAAAGAATATCTATAGACAATGTTAATAAAGAATATCTACAGACAATGTTAATAATGTATTCAGAGTTAGATCATTCGGTTAACTGATTAACTTACTAACAACAGATTAATTATATTTTAACTACCTATATTACATAACAGGAGTCATCGTGGTGTAGCAGCTAGATGCTTGCCAGTAGATCAGAAGGTCATGAGGTCGGGTCCTGGCGGAGCTGGACTATTTTCAAAAAAATGATCGAGGCTCACAGGTTGCCCTGGCCTTCAATGGGTACCATGTACAGTTCTGGGAAGTAAAGGTGGCTGAGGTGATGCTGACTCCATCACTTACTAAGTGTTGATTACTCTATAAAAATCAGGTCTAGCCCTATATGCCCACGATGCCCGAAAGCGTGCAAAAGAGGGCTTTTACTTTACTTTTATATTATATATTACCGTGATAAAAGCTTCAACTAAAGTACCTCAAATACCATACATGTTGTACATCCCCGTTAAAAATCAACAACGGTGTAACACAGAAAGGGTGGTTCACTATAACTGACCAAACATAGGTGCCTTTTCTCATTTCCCACATGCCTTCTACATGGCCTCACCTCTAACTGAGTCTATACCAGATACAACCTAACAAGCAGGAAACTCAATCACTTGACCCATAAATTTATGGATAAGCCCAGCTGTGCAATAATCCACTATAGATAACATCATCGCTCGGAAATGGATACTCTGTTCTCTCTCAGGTAATAGCTCAAGTTCAAAATAAATCTCCAAGATGGAGTCATTACAGCGGATTATCAAACGTGGCCAATCACATAAATCAACATGAATATTGACACATGGTAAGCTATGTGTGATGGTGACAGAGAGGTAGGTACACACTTGCTTTCCAACACAGTTGTGTGGGTTTAGAGGGCATCATGAATACTGACACATGGTAACCTATGTTTGATGGTGATAGAGAGGTAGGTACACACTTGCTTTCCAACACAGCTGTGTGGGTTTAGCGGGCCTTCTGAAGTTCCTCTGTGAACAAATGCTCATGGAGGACATGATGTTGGATGAGATGGCTGGTGTTGGGTCGTATGAGTCTGGACTGAGTATGGGTCTGGTAAGAAAGGATATACAAGCAAAAGAGTATGATGTTGGGTACAGCCAGTGTGCTTCAAACAGAATCTGTCATTTTAAGACAATTGCTGCAACAGTGTAGACATCTTTGAGTACGTTCGGTAAACTATGATGTCAATTATAACTGGGTGCATCCTTCAAAGTCAGAGTACATCTGCCCAAGAGGTAAAGACTCGAGAGTCTGCACACAAATAAGCCAGATGTGTGAAACTGGTAGGTCCTAGAAAAAGACTAAAGTCCAGAAGTCAACAAACAACCAGAACTTTCTGCTGCAGTTTACAAGCCAGTGAATGAGAAATTCTTTTACAAGCCAGTGAATGAGAAATTCTTTTACAAGCCAGTGAATGAGAAATTCTTTTACAAGCCAGTGAATGAGAATAGACAATTTAGTACCATGGCATGAAAAATATGTAAAATAAATGACTGACAGTATACCAAAATAAAAAAAATAAAATAAAAAGGTTTATGGATGGACATGACAGTCAGCGCCTCACAAAATGGGACTTTGAAAAGAAGAAAAGCCTTAGGAGAGCTGTCACAACCAAAGTCTCACAACATGGGACTTTCTTTTTCTTCTTCTTTGCGTTCGGTTTCGTATGCTCAGATCAGACCATCAGTTGGGTTGCCTCTATGAACTCGCATGTCAGCTGCAGGTCCTTCATGGTTCCCCATAGCTTGCTATGCACACTTTGCTATTGAGGCCAGGTATCTTTTCGAAGTTGTAGGTAGAGTGGGCAGGTCTGCAGGATGTGCTGAGGTGTTTAGGGTCCTGTTTGACAGGCACACTGGGGGGACTGTACAATCTTTATTTTATGCATGTGGTAGTTGAGCCTGCAGTGTCCTGTTCGCAGACGGAAAATTGTTGTATGTTGCTTTCTGTTGAATCTGCTGATGGGGTCTTGAGGATGTTTCCTGTTAGTTTGTTCTCTCCACAATTCCTTGTATTTTCCTTTGATAAGTGTTCTGATTTCTGGTAATGACAATGAATGGGCATGTTGTTTCTCCTTTGTTCCATTTCTTTGCAAGTCTGTCTGCCAATTCATTTCCTGGTATGCCGCAGTGAGCTGGGATCTACTGGAGAACAATTTGATGTTTTCTGTGAGTCTGTTTAGCTGACGGATCAGTTCTCTTTCCATATTGTCTCGTGGATCCCTATGATTTGCCTGGAGGACTGACATGCAGTCACAAAGAAACACAATTTTACTGTTTTTAATTTTTCTTTCCTCGCACTTTGGCTGAATCAATAATTGCTTGCTGCTCTGAAGCTTGTTGACAGTCTTCCTGAGGCGCATGACGTTTCTACTGTGGTCCCATCTTGCAGCATGATGATGGATCCAGCTCCTCCATTTTTGTCTGCTCCCTCCAATGATCCATCAGTGTATACGTGTGTCAATTCGGGTTTTGGATAACAGTTTTAGACAAGTTCAAGGGTCTTTGCACGCAGTACTAGGTCCCATTCTTCAGCCTCTCTGTCTATGCCTGGAATTGTTGTTGTGACTGTATAGTTAGGCTGTGGGTCTATGCTGTATGCCTGGATCATTTCCCATGTTGAAGGATCTTTAGAGACTTTGAGACCAAGAAAAGTCATAGAAGTGGTGTCACAACCAAAGTCTCACAGCATGGGACTTTGAGACTAAGAAAAGCCATAGAAGTGGTGTTACAACCAAAGTCTCACAGCATGGGACTTTGAGACTAAGAAAAGCCATAGAAGTGGTGTTACAACCAAAGTCTCACAGCATGGGACTTTGAGACTAAGAAAAGCCATAGAAGTGGTGTTACAACCAAAGTCTCACAACATGGGACTTTGAGACTAAGAAAAGCCATAGAAGTGGTGTTACAACCAAAGTCTCACAGCATGGGACTTTGAGACTAAGAAAAGCCATAGAAGTGGTGTTACAACCAAAAGCTCACAACATGGGACTTTGAGACTAAGAAAAGCCATAGAAGTGGTGTTACAACCAAAGTCTCACAGCATGGGACTTTGAGACTAAGAAAAGCCATAGAAGTGGTGTTACAACCAAAGTCTCACAGCATGGGACTTTGAGACTAAGAAAAGCCATAGAAGTGGTGTTACAACCAAAGTCTCACAGCATGGGACTTTGAGACTAAGAAAAGCCATAGAAGTGGTGTTACAACCAAAGTCTCACAGCATGGGACTTTGAGACTAAGAAAAGCCATAGAAGTGGTGTTACAACCAAAAGCTCACAACATGGGACTTTGAGACTAAGAAAAGCCATAGAAGTGGTGTTACAACCAAAAGCTCACAACATGGGACTTTGAGACTAAGAAAAGCCATAGAAGTGGTGTTACAACCAAAGTCTCACAGCATGGGACTTTGAGACTAAGAAAAGCCATAGAAGTGGTGTTACAACCAAAAAGTCTCACAACATGGGACTTTGAGACTAAGAAAAAGCCATAGAAGTGGTGTTACAACCAAAAGTCTCACAACATGGGACTTTGAGACTAAGAAAAGCCATAGAAGTGGTGTTACAACCAAAGTCTCACAGCATGGGACTTTGAGACTAAGAAAAGCCATAGAAGTGGTGTTACAACCAAAGTCTCACAGCATGGGACTTGAGACTAAGAAAAAGCCATAGAAGTGGTGTTACAACCCAAAGTCTCACAGCATGGGACTTTGAGACTAAGAAAAGCCATAGAAGTGGTGTTACAACCAAAGTCTCACAACATGGGACTTTGAGACTAAGAAAAACCATAGAAGTGGTGTTACAACCAAAGTCTCACAACATGGGACTTTGAGACTAAGAAAAGCCATAGAAGTGGTGTTACAACCAAAGTCTCACAGCATGGGACTTTGAGACTAAGAAAAGCCATAGAAGTGGTGTTACAACCAAAAGCTCACAACATGGGACTTTGAGACTAAGAAAAGCCATAGAAGTGGTGTTTACAACCAAAGTCTCACAGCATGGGACTTTGAGTCTAAGAAAAGCCATAGAAGTGGTGTTACAACCAAAGTCTCACAGCATGGGACTTTGAGACTAAGAAAAGCCATAGAAGTGGTGTTACAACCAAAGTCTCACAGCATGGGACTTTGAGACTAAGAAAAGCCATAGAAGTGGTGTTACAACCAAAGTCTCACAGCATGGGACTTTGAGACTAAGAAAAGCCATAGAAGTGGTGTTACAACCAAAAGCTCACAACATGGGACTTTGAGAGACTAAGAAAAGCCATAGAAGTGGTGTTACAACCAAAAGCTCACAACATGGGACTTTGAGACTAAAGAAAAGCCATAGAAGTGGTGTTACAACCAAAGTCTCACAGCATGGGACTTTGAGACTAAGAAAAGCCATAGAAGTGGTGTTACAACCAAAAGCTCACAACATGGGACTTTGAGACTAAGAAAAGCCATAGAAGTGGTGTTACAACCAAAGTCTCACAGCATGGGACTTTGAGACTAAGAAAAGCCATAGAAGTGGTGTTACAACCAAAGTCTCACAGCATGGGACTTTGAGACTAAGAAAAGCCATAGAAGTGGTGTTACAACCAAAGTCTCACAGCATGGGACTTTGAGACTAAGAAAAGCCATAGAAGTGGTGTTACAACCAAAGTCTCACAGCATGGGACTTTGAGACTAAGAAAAGCCATAGAAGTGGTGTTACAACCAAAGTCTCACAGCATGGGACTTTGAGACTAAGAAAAGCCATAGAAGTGGTGTTACAACCAAAATCTCACAGCATGGGACTTTGAGACTAAGAAAAGCCATAGAAGTGGTGTTACAACCAAAGTCTCACAACATGGGATTGTGAGACCAAGAAAAGCCTTTAAAGGGCTGTCACAACCAAAGGCTCACAACATGGGATTGTGAGACCAAGAAAAGCCTTAAAAGTGCTGTCACAACCAAAGCCTTACAACAAGGGACTTTGGGACCAAGAAAAGCCTTACAAGTGCTGCCACAACTAAAGTCACACAACAAGGGTACCAGGTAAGTCCATAGAAGAAACAGCAGCCGGCATGATGCCCGAGCACATCACCCACCTAGTGTCGACTGGTCTATAAAATACAGTATAAGCCCTGTATGTACAACACAGATTGGGACTGCCAGAGTTCATGATAATGACCACACCAACAACAGCCACGAGAAACTAACACAGATTGGGACTGCCAGAGTTCATGATAATGGCCACAACAACAATGATGATGAGACACTAACACAGATTGGGACTGCCAGAGTTCATGATAATGGCCACAACAACAATGATGATGAGACACTAACACAGATTGGGACTGCCAGAGTTCATGATAATGACCACACCAACAACAGCCACGAGAAACTAACACAGATTGGGACTGCCAGAGTTCATGATAATGACCACACCAACAACAGCCACGAGAAACTAACACAGATTGGGACTGCCAGAGTTCATGATAATGGCCACAACAACAATGACGATGAGATACTAACACAGATTGGAACTGCCACGAGTTCATGATAATGGCCACAACAACAATGACGATGAGACACTAACACAGATTGGAACTGCCACGAGTTCATGATAATGGCCACAACAACAATGACGATGAGTCAACAACACAAATTGGGACTGCCAGAGTTCATGACAATGGTCACAACAACAATGACGATGAGACAACAACACAAATTGGGACTGCCACGAGTTCATGATAATGGCCACAACAACAATGATGATGAGACAACAACACAGATTGGGACTGCCAGAGTTCATGGACGAGACACCAACACAGATTGGGACTGCCAGAGTTCATGATAATGGTCACAACAACAATGATGATGAGGCACTAACACAGATTGGGACTGCCAAGAGTTCATGATAATGGCCACAACAACAATGATGATGAGACAACAACACAGATTGGGACTGCCAGAGTTCATGATAATGGTCACAACAACAATGACGATGAGACACCAACACAAATTGGGACTGCCAGAGTTCATGATAATGGTCACAACTACAATGACGATGAGACAACAACACAAATTGGGACTGCCAGAGTTCATGATAATGGCCACAACAATGATGAGACACTAACACAAATTGGGACTGCCAGAGTTCATGATAATGGTTACAACAACAATGACGATGAGACAACAACACAAATTGGGACTGCCAGAGTTCATGATAATGGCCACAACAATGATGATGATGATGCGACACTAACACAAATCGGGACTGCCAGAGTTCATGATAATGGCCACAACAACGACGACGATGATGAGACAACCACACAAATTGGGACTGCCAGAGTTCATGATAATGGTCACAACAACAATGATGATGAGACACCAACACAGATTGGGACTGCCAGAGTTCATGATAATGGCCACAACAATGATGATGATGATGAGACACTAACACAAATTGGGACTGCCAGAGTTCATGATAATGGCCACAACTACAATGACGACGAGACAACAACACAGATTAAGACTGCCAGAGTTCATGGACGAGACAACAACACAAATTGGGACTGCCAGAGTTCATGGACAAGACACCAACACAAATTGGGACTGCCAGAGTTCATGGACGAGACACCAACACAAATTGGGACTGCCAGAATTCATGGACGAGACACCAACACAAATTGGGACTGCCAGAATTCATGGACGAGACACCAACACAAATTGGGACTGCCAGAGTTCATGGACGAGACACCAACACAAATTGGGACTGCCAGAATTCATGGACGAGACACCAACACAAATTGGGACTGCCAGAGTTCATGGACGAGACACCAACACAGATTGGGACTGCCAGAGTTCATGGACGAGACAACAACACAGATTGGAACTGCCAGAATTCATGGACGAGACAACAACACAGATTGGGACTGCCAGAGTTCATGGACGAGACAACAACACAGATTGGGACTGCCAGAGTTCACGGACGAGACACCAACACAAATTGGGACTGCCAGAGTTCATGGACGAGACAACAACACAGATTGGGACTGCCAGAGTTCATGGACGAGACACCAACACAAATTGGGACTGCCAGAGTTCATGGACGAGACAACAACACAGATTGGGACTGCCAGAGTTCATGGACGAGACACCAACACAAATTGGGACTGCCAGAGTTCATGGACGAGACACCAACACAGATTGGGACTGCCAGAGTTCATGGACGAGACAACAACACAAATTGGAACTGCCAGAGTTCATGGACGAGACAACAACACAAATTGGAACTGCCAGAGTTCATGGACGAGACAACAACACAAATTGGGACTGCCAGAGTTCATGGACGAGACAACAACACAAATTGGGACTGCCAGAGTTCATGGACGAGACAACAACACAAATTGGAACTGCTAGAGTTCATGGATGAGACAACAACACAAATTGGGACTGCCAGAGTTCATGATAATGACCACACCAACAACAAAGATGAGATACCAACCACAGCCACGTCAGACTTACCAAAAATATTATCCACCGAAGACACCCCGCTGTCCGGAGCTTCTACACATGGTTTGTATCAGCTGACACCTCGGCACTGACCAGACACTAGAATCAGAAAACAGGTGGTTAGCCGCAACACATAATCGTACAATTCATTGATACTATTCACTGACTGGCACCTTTCAATCTTTTCAGACAATAGTATTTATACTGCACTATGGGGAGGCATGGGACTCATAAGTCAGATCCGTTTTACAGATCTGACTAATTTGTATGCAGACTGTTGGTTCCTCGTCTCTCTGGCAGATGCACTCCGACTTCATAGGAAACCTCCAGTTAGTCGACTCTTACGACATGCTTGTTGGGGAGGCATTGGGTCTATTTTTGTTTCCCCCCACCCCCCAGTGGGGCTCGCTCAACCCACACGGGGAAGACAGTCAGTGAAAAAGACGGTAGAATTTGACCGCAGCTCCCTTTTCAACACATACGTCGACCAAATTACAATACCACCGAGGGAGGACAAAATTGGAGAAATAGTAAATGAATTGCCCGTTTGGTTGACGACCAGGTATTCGTAGTACTAAGAGCCGTACAAGAATATTTGTAGACTCAGCATGCGACACTGTTGCGACAGTTTGGGAATAAGTTCACCTTTGCCTCGATACGTGGAGATTATTCTCATATTCGATTCCCCACCCATTTTTCCACGGCGCCCTAACCTAAGTAAAAGTATGACTAATAGTATGTAAGAGATGCACGCACACACACACACACACACACACACACACACACACACACACACACACACACACACACACACACAAAACGCGTGTAACTCCGTATATTTCGCGACACCCCTGTAAAGAGTACGCCGCGGCGCACAGTTTGGGAATCACTGCCCTAATCAAAGAAGAATCCGCAAATCACGGGAGACAATGCTGTAGATAACCACCTGAGAATGATACGCCTATGAAATGCGTGCAATTTGTTGCTTTGAAAAGTTCCCCTTACTCAATTTACTCAAGTGGTCCTGTTCACGTTTCCCGGCCCATTTACACACTGTCTAATCTCTCATTCATACTTTCTCAGACTCTTCTACGTCGGAGCAGTGTCAGGTTGTCTTGCCTCCAATTACATCAGCGCCAATGTGAGGTGCTCTATACTACACGACGACACAGCTTTCAACGACTCCAGAACATCTAGAACTGGCCCTAACACAACCCCCCCCCCTATCCAAACCCCCCTACTCAAAGCCTGAAACGTGAAGAAGACTTCTAAAGTTACTGTGAACGTTCTGTCTGTTTACTTTGAACGGTTGTCTTTTTTCTCTCTTTATATGCCTATGGGGTCTCCGTGGCGAAGTGGTCAAACAGTTTGAAACCTATGTCACAGGCCATCTCTTTCTCGGAAATAAAAAATGTAAATGCAAGACAACAACAGACTGCGACACCCATAACCTCGACCACGGTAGACTAGTCCAACTAACTTATCAAAGGAGTTGACCTACAACCGGTGATGTGTAAATGGGGAGACCATCGTATAAATAACCGCTAGCTGTTCTGCGGAGAGGGGGGGGGGGGGTATTAAACCATATGGGATAAAACCCGGTACAATGAAGTCCATCCTCTCACATTTACCTTTACCTTTTCACAGACCTGAAATAAGGCAAAACGAAGACAAGATGTTTGTTTACATTATAAATAAAAAATAAAAATAATTGGAGGGGCAAGATTATTAACAGGTTCTCCAGTGTGGGTTCCGGGGCCCTGTTATAGGGAAAACAAGAACAGACCCACTGCCTATCCAAAAGCATGTCGTAAGAGTCGACAAATTGGCAGCTTCCTTCGAGGTCGGAATGCACCTGCCTGAGAGGCAAGGAACCAACAGTCTGCACACAATTGTGTCAGATCTGTCAAACGGGTGCAAACGCAACACTCAGGTTCTGGAACAGGACTGCAGTTCAGAAGTGGACGAACAACCTGAACTTTCCGCCAGAGTTTACAGCTGGTGAACGCAAAGAAGAAGCAGCAGCAGATTAACAGGTTGAATGCCAAATGTCGACAACTTACACCGTAGAAAGGTTACTGAGTTGCACAGTTTTCAAGATCGGCAGGGTTTCTGGAAAGTACTATAGGTGCACTTGTATCCTGAGCTTTCATTGTATTACTTTTCTTTCAGGAAACTACACAAAGTTCATGTGCCACTCAATGTGATTTTCTCCAAACAATGATTGAGCACAGTAAGTGACGTCGGCGCAGTGGCAACATGGATCGTGGACTCCGAATACAGTGTCTATGTCAGTGGTAAGTCTGAACAAACAGGAATATGGTGAACAAGCAACACCGTGTCTGTACACACGGATACATCGGCACAGCGGGCAGACAAGCGTATGGCTAGACGCATGCATGTACCCACTGGCATACACACACAAACGTATATATACAAACATATACACACACAATATACGCAACACACACAGACGTACACATACGTGGCAATTTGGTACAATATTGAATGTTATAGCAGAGGTTTCTCTAGTGTAGGACTGAGAGATGGTAACTATGCCTGTGCTTTCTTTCTTTCTTTCTTTCTTTCTTTCTGTTTGTCTTTGATATGTTATCTATCTTTCTTGCTTTTTGATTTCATTTCATATGTTCTTTTCCTTCTTATATTTCTTTATTTCATGTTTGTATCTAATTAATAAAATTAAGAAAGAGAAATAACGACAGAACGACAGAACATTTTCGTTCTTGAATCTGTTCTGTCGTTATTTCTCTTTCTTAATTTGATTAATTATGTCCTTCTTTCTTACTCAAGAAGAAGAAGAAGAAGAAGAAGAAGAAGAAGAAGAAGAAGAAGAAGAAGAAGAAGAAGAAGAAGAAGAAGAAGCATAAGAAGCAGAAGAAGAAGAAGAAGAAGAAGAAGAAGAAGAAGAAGAAGAAGCATAAGAAGAAGAAGAAGAAGAAGAAGAAGAAGAAGAAGAAGAAGAAGAAGAAGAAGAAGAAGAAGAAGAAGAAGAAGAAGAAGAAGAAGAAGAAGAAGAAGAAGAAGAGGAGGAGGAGGAAGAAGAGGAGGAGAAGGAGAAGAAGAAGAAGAAGAAGAAGAAGAAGAAGAAGAAGAAGAAGAAGAAGAAGAAGAAGAAGAAGAAGAAGAAGAAGAAGAAGAAGAAGAGGAGGAGGAGGAGGAGGAGGAGGAGGAGGAGGAGGAGGAGGAGGAGGAGGAGGAGGAGGAGGAGGAGGAGGAGGAGGAGGAGAAGGAGGAAGAAGAAAAGAAGAAAGAAAGAAAAGAAAGAAAGAAAGAAAGAAAGAAAGAAAAAGAAAGAAAAGAAAGAAAGAAAGAAGAAAGAAGAAAGAAAGAAAGAAAGAAAGAAAGAAAGAAAGAAAGAAAGAAAGAAAGAAAGAAAGAAAGAAAGAAAGAAAGAAAGAAAGAAAGAAAGAAAGAAAGAAAGAAAGAAAGAAGAAGAAACATCAGCAGCAGAAGAAAAAGAAGAAGCAAAAGGGAAGGAGGAGAAAAGTAGAGGAGGAAAAGAACGATGGATGTAAAGAAAAGTATTACAAAGCGGGGAAACAAAAACAGGAAGAAGACCTAGAAAATCGACGGTTTCAAAACAGAAAAGATCCCAAACCCAGCTTGTGAATGAGTGTAGCAGGCATCCATCCCACAGTGCTGCAGTCGCATCTGCAACTCCATTAGCATGTCGATAAACCGCCTACTTCTCTGCTAGGACATTCATGTGAAAAACCAGTGTTTCCCAAACTTTTTAGCCCACCGCCCCCATTTCAGTGAGAAAATCACACATCCCCCCCCCCACCATTTTTTTCTTGGAATTGTGATCATCATCATCATCATCATCATCATCATCATCATCATCATCATCATCATCATGTGTCACGATGAAGCATAAGCGTTCCTCCTTCGCCTTCCTAAACGATGAGCAGACTGACAGATAAAGTGGTGCTCTTCTCTCGTCTCATTCATGTGGCCAGGCGATTGATGTATTTTGTCTCAAACCTGGAGAGTTTTAAGAAATGCCATTCTGGTCTCAAGACTCAGTGAAGGGAAAACCCTAAGTGAACCTCCCCGCGGTAGAGTATGATAAACACTGCGGTGTGGCCAACGCAGCTATGGGGGCCGAGTATTCGCCGGGATAAGTGGACACCTCTGGGATGCCCTCTGCTGTTAGCAGGAGCATCACAGAGCAGGGCACTCACTTGCGGTAGCAATCGAAAAAGTTGCTAAAAGCTGAGTACGTAGTCTAAAGCCACGTGGATGTGGAAATCAAGGGGAAACTACCACATTACTATCCCAAGAAACGAACATGGAAACCATGAGGCAGGAGAACTGGCGAGGGACCCAGTTTCTTTCAGGCGGACCTTGATGAGAGCGACGTTCTGCAAAGGACCTGCTACATGATGATGATGATGATGCTCTCCCTCTGTCCTCTTTCTTGCCAGTTGTCGGCACTCATCTTCTTTTTGGCCTTCCTCTTCCTCTCTTCCCAGGCATATACCCCTCCTTTATTGCTCTCTCCAAACTTTCGTGACGTTTCAAGTGACCAAAATATTTCCATGTTTTGTGTTTTATCGTCTTTAATAGCCAACATTCTTCAAAATTTTGTTTAGCTTCTGTAATTAAAGAATAATATATTGGCAAAACTAAAGAATAACGAGAATAATGAATCTGACTGGCTACAAAATAATTTCCTTGTGACAAACTCAGCAATTACTGCAATTTTAAAATGTTAACACTATACTGACAAATGTATAAACATGTTATCAGATGGCCTCTTTCTATCTGTCTGTCTGTCTGTCTGTCTGTCTGTCTGTCTGTCTGTCTGTCTGTCTGTCTGTCTGTCTGTCTGTCTGTCTGTCTGTCTGTCTTTCTTTCTTTCTTCGTTTATCTTTCTCTCTACTGCTGTCTTAGTTTCATCCAATGCTTCCCAGTTGATCTGATGCCGCTACCGTCCCCTGTGCCGACCCAAGGACCCCCCCCCCCCCCCCCCCCCCCCCCCCCCCCCCCCCCCGGTAAGAGGTAGCGCCCACTTTACGACACAACGATCGAATGATGCGTGGTAAATATGTTCACGCCAACCTTCAAGCCAGCTCTTTCTTGTCTCTTCTCTATTGTGTATCACAGAGCGCTCCAAAGACGTTCAACACACCACATCTCTCTCTCCGTCACGCACAAAGACAGACAGACAGACAGACAGACAGACAGACAAACAGACAGACAGACAGACAGACAGACAGACAGACAGACAGACAGACAGACAGACAGACAGACAGACAGACAGACAGACAGACAGACAGACAGACAGACAGACAGACAGACAGCCAGCCAGACAGACAGACAGGGAGGAAAGGATGCGACCAGAACTGCAGACGTTGCCAGAGGAAAAGCAGACGACACCAGAAGTACTGACTGACAACTGAGAAGTGAAGCAGCCGGTGATAGAATGCCAGCCGACTATTGAAGGACACCCGCTGGCAATGTCAGCTTACCATCCACATTAAAATTTGTGTTATTTCAGGGTGGTCATCTGTCAAGGAGCAGTCCGGAGGGGTGGGTGGCAGCAAGAAGGAAGATAGCTTGGAGTCATTCTAACCAGCTTTCTACTTCTTTCTATGAGTGCCGATCAATACACTTTCTGTTACCTAATTAATTCATAACCAGAAAAAAGGAAGACAGCTTAGAGTGATACGTCATTCCAACCAGAAAATAGGAAGACAACTTAAAGTTATACTTTATTCTAACCAGAAAGAAGGAAGACAGCTTAAAGTTATACTTTATTCTAACCAGAAAGAAGGATGACAGCTTAAAGTTATACTTTATTCTAACCAGAAAGAAGGAAGACAGCTTAAAGTTATACTTTATTCTAACCAGAAAGAAGGAAGACAGCTTAAAGTTATACTTTATTCTAACCAGAAAGAAGGAAGACAGCTTAAAGTTATACTTTATTCTAACTTCTAGTATGGACTACTGGTGGCCCCAGGTGGTACCCGGAAAGGACAAACCGGAAGGAGCGAACAGCTTGGCAGGTGCATTGCTCAGGGGGGGGGGGGGGGGGGGAATCGTCACGTTTAACCAGCATCCCCGAAGGGAAAGCTTTAGGTTATAATTGTGACTAGGTTATGTGCGCCACATAAAGTAGCCTCGCACTGCGCGCCACTAAGAGCCACGGAAAGGACTCCTGCAGTGTTGTTGCGATCAAAGGAGAAAGACCCAAACACTGCCCCAACCAGCGATGAAGTCTTCTACTGGCGAGGCAACGGGCGGCCATGGTTCCCGACGTATGAACAGCTTGGGGGGCAGTTGAGAAATATATACCTCAAACCTTGAGAGCAGAGTTCCTCAACCTGTTTACACCCGTTGTCCATCAAATTAGGGTAACGCTTTTCGCGGTCCACCTAACAGTTAACAACACACGAAACAAAACAAAACAAACAATGTAGATAGCAATTCATCTGTTAAATCCGGAGTCCCAAATAACAATTCGAACAAAGAAGACATAAACAACAGATTGCCTGGCGCATTTCGCTGTATCTCGTGAGGTGCATACTACAGTAACATTTACATAAATGAAGGAAATAAGTGAATCCTTCATAATGAAGTATAAATTCAACAATATGCAAACGGAACTGCCTGTTTTACCAGTGCAGCCGCAGTGTCAGAATGATATCTTTTTGTTTACACAAAAAATTTCATATATATGCCTGGGGAGTTTCTGGCAGACTAAGCGTTACATGACCATACATCCGATTCTTTCTGTTTGATTTATATTATATTATCTCCGCGAAATTCATTTCAAGCGAACAGGAAGTCCTTGAGGGCTAAATCCGAAAGACTGACAGGCAACCACATGACCTACCTCGATTCACGATAAAGCAGAATTTGTCGGCGTCCCATCTGAACTTTCCCCCGGCTCAACAGTGGGCCGCTGCTG
>CAJHNH020002248.1:90000-95000 GCA_905116865.2 Candidula unifasciata | reverse complement strand
ATCGATATATGCTACTACTTATTGATATATGTTACTAACTATCGATATATGCTACTAACTATCGATATATGCTACTAACTATCAATATATGCTACTACTTATTGATATATGCTACTAACTATCGATATATGCTACTAACTATCAATATATGCTACTACTTATTGATATATGCTACTAACTATCGATATATGCTACTACTTATTGATATATGCTACTACTTATTGATATATGCTACTAACTATCGATATATGCTACTACTTATTGATATTTGCTACTAACTATCGATATATGCTACTACTTATTGATATATGCTACTAACTATCGATATATGCTACGGATTATCGATTTTTGCTACTAATTATCGATATATGCTTCTAATTATCGATATATGCTACTACTTATTGATATATGCTACTAACTATCGATATATGCTACTAACTATCGATATATGCTACTAACTATCAATATATGCTACTACTTATTGATATATGCTACTAACTATCGATATATGCTACTAACTATCAATATATGCTACTACTTATTGATATATGCTACTAACTATCGATATATGCTACTACTTATTGATATTTGCTACTAACTATCGATATATGCTACTACTTATTGATATATGCTACTAACTATCGATATATGCTACGGATTATCGATTTTTGCTACTAATTATCGATATATGCTTCTAATTATCGATATATGCTACTACTTATTGATATATGCTACTAACTATCGATATATGCTACTACTTATTGATATATGCTTCTAATTATCGATTTATGCTACTACTTATTGATATATGCTACTAACTATCGATATATGCTACTACTTATTGATATTTGCTACTAACTATCGATATATGCTACTACTTATTGATATATGCTACTAACTATCGATATATGCTACGGATCATCGATTTTTGCTACTAATTATCGATATATGCTACTAACTATCGATATATGCTACGGATTATCGATTTTTGCTACTAATTATCGATATATGCTACTAATCATGGACACATACTACTAATCGAGGATTCTTCTACGTTCACCCGAAGATACAAATACGTTGTAGCCGTTTACAAGATGGCTGCGATAGTCGCGCCTTTCGGCCGACACATCCGACGTCTGCGGGAATTTGTTGTCGGGGTTAGCCTTACGGTACCAAGGATTCCAACCCCGTTCTCGTGCACTGCAGCTCCGCCACATAACTGTTCGACCACACACAGGAAACAATGTCTTTCAGAATGCACTATGAAAGTAAACAAGCCTCGCCAAATCACCATCTCAGAGTCACCATCCCAGAGTCACCATCACAGCGTCACCATCACCATCACACCATCACAGCGTCACCATCACAGTGTCACCATCACACCATCACAGAGTCACCATCACAGTGTCACCATCACACCATCACAGTGTCACCATCACCATCACACCATCACAGCGTCACCATCACACCATCACACCATCACAGCGTCACCATCACACCATCACAGCGTCACCATCACCATCACACCATCACAGCGTCACCATCACAGTGTCACCATCACAGTGTCACCATCACACCATCACAGAGTCACCATCACAGTGTCACCATCACACCATCACAGTGTCACCATCACCATCACACCATCACAGAGTCACCATCACACCATCACAGTGTCACCATCACACCATCACAGTGTCACCATCACACCATCACAGTGTCACCATCACACCATCACAGTGTCACCATCACACCATCACAGTGTCACCATCACACCATCACAGAGTCACCATCACAGTGTCACAATCACAATGTCACCATCACAGTGTCACCACCACACCATCACAGAGTCACCATCACAGAGTCACCATCACAGAGTCACCATCACACCATCACAGAGTCACCATCACAGCGTCACCATCACAATCATCACCATCATTATTATAACCATCATTATGACCATCATCATCACACTCATCACGATCATTATTATGACCATCATCATCATCACAAACATCATCACCACCATTATCATCATTATCATCATCATCACCATCATCATTATGACCAACATCATCATCATCACGACCACATCATCACCATCATTATTATGAACATCATCACCATCATCATTATGACCATCATCATCGTTATGACCATGACCATCATCACCATCATCATTTTGACCACCATCATCATCACATCGTCATCATCTTCAAATGTCTTGCCAGCTGGAGTAGGCGTCCATGCATCTAAACAAAGATAGGTTTTTGGTATTCTGGTGATCGATTCCACAAATGATATTTCGCCATGCCACTGTCTTAAGCCATCCACCAATCGTTTCTCTTGGTCTGCCTCTGTCTCTTCTACGAGTGATCTTTCCAGTCGTCAAGAAATTTTTCAGTGCTCCTTTTTTTTTAATCACATCAACCAAAGAACGTTTCTATTTATTTGTCTCCTTCTCATTGTTGTATATAATGATGTGTCTTCACTTCTTCTTATTCTTCTTAAAGTCCATGCCGTGTGGCGTTGGTAGTCAACCTTCTGCCTGGTGTACTTTCAATCAACTCTGACACAGATGATCCTCTATGCCATGATGTCAAACTGTCCAGCTTCTGTTCTCTCGGTCTTCCTCTGCCTCTCCTCCCCTCCAACTTTCCTACCGCCGCGATTTACTCCAGTTTTCTCCTTCTCATCACATGACCAAAGAATATAGACTGTCTCTTTCCGATGTTGGCAATCAGTTCTCTTCTTGATTCCGTTTCTTTCTAGACATCTTTATTACACTTTGTTTTTGTCCAGAATATTGTCATCACTTGTCCTTTAAAACCACATCTCCGCAGCTTTCACAAAAGTTTCCACTGATTTACTAACTCCTCACATGCATGCCGACGGATGCATTCATAAATGCCCTTTGCCTCCCATCTCTAGTGTTGTGCATCTACTTGCAGTGTCCCCTTCCTATTATGCGCTTCCGCTAACAGACAGGCATTCGTGACAAGAAGCGGCGTCTCTTCGTGCGGCTCAAGTACCACACTTCACTGGTTATGATCCCATCAGGTCATGTCTCATTCAGTCTCAGTTAGTGTAACACTTCTGTGTCTTCTTCTTCTCCTTCTTCTCCTCTTTCTCCTTATTCTTCTTGTTCTTCTCCTTCTTCTTCTTCTCCTTCCCTCTTCCTTCTTCTTCTTCTTCTCCTCCTCTTTCTTTTTCTTCTCCTTTATCATCATCATCACCACCACCACCATTATAATTATCATCATCACCCACATCATCATCACTATCATCATCATCATCATCATTATCATCACCACATCCCCATTAATATCATCATCATAACCATTATCATCACCCTCACCATCATCCATCACCATCCTTATCACCATTATCATAGTATGTCTTCTTCACCTTCATCTTTTTCTCCTCCTCCTTTACTCAGCATTAACTCTCTCAGTACTGAGCCACTCACCATACGTGTATTGGACACAACTACAAGATGCACATATCTGAACTCCTTGTGAACAATGTTCTCGTTAGACTCACCCATTCTGTACCTTTTCTTGCTAACTTCTCCTGTCCAAAATTGTCAATATTTAAACCCTTTCTGTCCCAAAATGTCAATGTTTCAACTCCTCCAGTCCCAAAATGCCAACATTTTACCTCCGCTTGTCCTGAAATGTCAATAATTTAACTCCTCAGACCGAAGAACTCACCTTGTCTCTATAGACGAGGGAAACTGTCCTTAGACACTTACAGATACAACATTCAATTGTACAGTAAAACTACACAGCGGTAATTACACACCGGGGTTGTTTACGAAGTTCTCAACGTAAAACTGTCTTGTGCAATCACACTGCAGCCCTGTTTTACGAAGTTCTCAACGTAAAATTGCCTAGTGCAATCACACTGCAGCCCTGTTTTACGAAGTTCTTAACGTAAAACTGCCTAGTGCAATCACACTGCAGCCCTGTTTTACGAAGTTCTAAACGTAATACTGTCTAGTGCAATCACACTGCAGCCCTGTTTTACGAAGTTCTAAACGTAAAACTGTCTAGTGCAATCATAATGCAGCCCTGTTTTACGAAGTTCTCAACGTAAAATTGCCTAGTGCAATCACACTGCAGCCCTGTTTTACGAAGTTCTAAACGTAATACTGCCTAGTGCAATCACACTGCAGCCCTGTTTTACGAAGTTCTAAACGTAAAACTGTCTTGTGCAATAACACTGCAGCCCTGTTTTACGAAGTTCTAAACGTAAAACTGTCTAGTGCAATCATAATGCAGCCCTGTTTTACGAAGTTCTCAACGTAAAATTGCCTAGTGCAATCACACTGCAGCCCTGTTTTACGAAGTTCTAAACGTAATACTGCCTAGTGCAATCACACTGCAGCCCTGTTTTACGAAGTTCTAAACGTAAAACTGTCTTGTGCAATAATAATGCAGCCCTGTTTTACGAAGTTCTAAACGTAAAACTGCCTAGTAAAATCACATTGCAACAATTACATACTGGGCCAGTTGTAAGACATTCCAAACGTTAAATGGTCTAGTAAAATCACATTGCAAGAATTACACACTGAGCCTGTTTAACGAATTACCGTGCCGTGCCGCAAACATAAAATCACCTAGTAAAATCACATGGCAGACATTACACACTGGGGCTGTTTTAAACGTAAAACTGCCTAGTAGCACCGTGCACCGTACAGCAGCCAATATATGCTGAAAGGACAAACCGGCCTGTTACATTTAACATATCGGGACAGGGGTTCTCAAGTTATACAAGATCAAGGACGTTAGCTCGCATTTCTATTTAAGAATCGCAACAACAACAAAATTGACTAAGATCAATTTTTTTTTCTGTTTGCGAAAAAAAAAAAAAGGGGCGAGGGTTGGGATGGAGGTAAATTCTGGTACAACTCACGATTCTCACCCAATGTCGTTCGGCTGGGTGATTCTGTATTTGTTCCTACGGGTTGTCCTATGTTCCAGGTATGTTCTCTATAGACG
>CAJHNH020002248.1:0-85000 GCA_905116865.2 Candidula unifasciata | reverse complement strand
CTCTATTCCCCGCTGTTTGCATCTTTGACGGTCCAAAGAATTCGAAAACCGGTAGTAAGGCTTCATCTCTTTTAGCTGTGCTCCCAGTTTCAGAGCTATATACAGTTAGTACAGATACAGTTACAAATATAATTACTGTGATTACATAGGCATTTACAGATTAAGAACATATTCTGACCAAAACGTATCTCCACACTGTCTGTTTCGTTTGCTGTGGAATCCTATCCTTTTTAATCAATCACATTTTGTTTTGTTGGGGTGACGTGTGGCTGGGAGCGTGACGGTCTTGCCACATAATCAAGGGGCGTGGGGGTCTTGCCATATACAAAGGGAAGCGTGAGGGGAGGGGGTGGGGGGGGGGGGTTGCCACATCCTCAGGGGGCGCGACCTCGAAAGAGTTATAGACCACTTATCGAGAGGATTACACTGACATATCTGTCGGAGGCAAGAATGTACGCAGACATTTTATGATCGACAATTAACACAGCATACTGATTCTCAGTGTAGGTTCCAGGGCCTCCTTTGGGTGAGGAGTGGGAGCGGGAAGGCCCGATGCTCCTTACTGATGACTGATTGGCACCTTTCCGTCTTTCCAGACGATAGTGTTATATTGCGCTATGAGGAGGCATGGGACTCACAGCCCTTGGCGTTGGCGAATGTGACTAGCAAGACTCACCCATGTTGAGCAAAGTCTTCCATAATTTTAGCATGGGATTTCAGGAACATTGTTGTCAACATTTGTTTAGTGTGTGTTTCTTCTCCGACGTCCACCTCAATACCGGTACCTTCTATGTCCTGCGTGCTCACATCTTTATATAGCAGTAGAGGTCGGCCTCGACATCTTCTACCCCCATCATTAATTCAACATACAGGATGTCCTTATGGACACAGTCATCCCATATTCTTCAGGTGTGGCTTAATGCTCATTAATAAACACGCCGTAAACGACGATTAATTAAGGATAGGTTAAAATTCAAACTGGTTGGTCCGGAAGGCGCAGATAGCACAGCCTAGCTGTAAAAACACAACACAGTGTGTTAATAGGCCCTTTTATGAGTTAATGTAGACGCCCAGTGTGTCGCTTAGCAAATTTTAGCAGCCTGTTGTTTCCGCTGCAAATTATTTACGAGTCTAAGATCGCCTTCGTCAATATGATTCCATTGATTTCATTCAAGAATCGACATCATAGCACTCTGAGTTACAATACCTGTGGTGCCAGTCAGTAGCAGATTATATGTCCTTTCCTCTGAGCGTCGAGTATCGGCCAGATCACATCGTCACTCCTCACTGAATCACTCTGGATACCCACACCAGATTTTCTCCCCAAGACTCACTTCATCGCCTCTCTAGAGAGGGACAGTCTATTATATTCAGACTAAGGACAGGGCACAACAGATTTCGTCAACATATGTTCAAATTTTTCGGTGTAGGAAATACGGAGACGTGTCCCCGCAGCGTGGCACCCGAAAATGCTGAGCATGTGCTCCAACACTGTCAACTGTATGCTGACAACAGAGACGCAATCTGGCCTGTTCCAACCACAATGAAGACAAAACTGTATGGTACACAAGAGGATATGGATTGCACGATAGCTTTCATAAAGGCTACCGGCCTCCTGATATAAGTTTTCTGACAGAAGGATCGAAGAAGAAGAAGAAGACTGAATCACTCTCACCAGACTGAAGATCACATCGTCACTTCTCCCTGCATCACTCTCACCAGACTGAAGATCCATTTGCTGTTCCAAAGTATCCACATGCTCCCATTAGGCCTTAACCACATCTGCCTTAACCCACCATCCCAATTTCACCAAGCTGTGCAAAACCAGCCAATCTGACCGCTTGTTTATTTCCCAACACACTACCCGGAGAAAAGATCCGTCAATATGCAGATCTACAAAGCACGTTTATCAGGTCAACGTGTCTTATTCAACGGGGGGACCTGTATGCAATCGATACAGCAAAGATGGACGTCTTTGTTTACCTCTATCGAATATTCTACTGTTTTTCTGAGTAAACACAAATCATGGTTCTTTCGTGCTATCCGACCCCCCAGATGACGTCACATGACAGTCAAGCATTTTAGAGGGTGGTAAGACTGGATTTCGAGGCTTTCTGGTGCTTTTAACGACCTCAAAACTTCTAGAACTGGCTCTAACTCCAACCCACCTACGTCTCAGGAGAGAGTGCAGCCTAGGTCCCACGACTGCTTGCAGCCTATCTACCGCGACTGCATGCAGCCTGGGTCCCACAACTGCATGCAGCCTATCTACCACCCACTGAAATATTAGACTGTCCCGTGACATGTGGATTTCCCCTGTTTGAGATAGGATATTAATAAAGCACCCACATTATTTATTGCACTCTTGCCCTCTGACAGCACGCACTACACTTCCCCTAGCACCTGTTTTACGGGCTTATTTGTGGGCAGTTGGTTGTTCCTTGCCACTCGGGCAGGTGCACTCCGACTTCGAAGAAAGCTCCCAGTTAGAAGACCCCCTACGACATGCTTGTTGGCAAGGCAGTGGGTATATTCTTGTTTCCCGCCACAATGGGGCCCCAGAACCCACACGGGGAACAAAAACACATGAAATCAATTTTACAACAGATCATGCCCTCCAAGACCGTCAAAAATACAACATATCAAGGCACAACTTTTGCCCCCCCCCCCCCCCCCCCAAAAAAAAAATCGGTGCAAGTCAAACTTTACGGGTCGCTGGGTGAATTACAAAAGACATTGAAGTTCATACTAGAGACAACCTTGAAGATACAGATAATCTATTTCAAGCGAACAAAAGAAGAAGAAGAAGAAGAAGAAGAAGAAAGAAGAAGAAGAAGAAGAAGAAGAAGAAGAAGAAGAAGAAGAAGAAGAAGAAGAAGAAGAAGAAGAAGAAGAAGAAGAAGAAGAAGAAGAAGAAGAAGAAGAAAAAGAAATAGAAGAAGAATTTTACAGCTCAACCTTCCCCCCCCCCCCCCCCCCCCCACTTCAAGGTCGGAGACCAATAATACAGACCGATGCGGATTTGAAACTAATGACCCTCGGGTCACTACACCAACGCGCCCCCCCCCCCCCACCACCCATTTGTGACCAAGTTGAGAGAAACACAGATCGACACAAATTGGGGGGGGGGGGGGCGGCCAAATAATAAAAATGTAATGGAGGTTAAGCAGAATAAAGATAATAATATAAATGGAGGCGACGACGACGGAGAAGAAGAAGAAGAAGAATAAGAAGAAGAAGAAGAAGAAGAAGAAGAAGAAGAAGAAGAAGAAGAAGAAGAAGAAGAAGAAGAAGAAGAAGAAGAAGAAGAAGAAGAAGAAGAAGAAGAAGAAGAAGAGGGAGGAGCAGCAGCAGCATTAGCAGCAGCAGAAGAAGATCAACAACAATAACATTAAGAATTCGAGCAAACACAGTTCTGTTTTCGCAAAATGCACCAGGCAACTTTGCAGAAAACCCTATAACCAATGCATACACGAAATCAACAATGAGAAACATTTCCTGAGAAGACAGTAACAACACAAGAAGCATTCAGAACGCATAATACATAAATTTTCAGCTTTCAGTCAGGGGACGAAGCCAGGCTTTCCCTGCTCGCGGTTAGGCTGTGTTTCTCAAGAAACTTATTAGTAATTTGCTACGCAAAGACATTTCTGACGCAAAAGGTGGGTGTGAAATGTACGCTTATTTTTCAATGTGACAGGTTTAAAAATATGAAAATAATGAGTTCTGAACTTAAATGTATCCTTGTGAGGGTCACTGCGCCCCGTTATTGGAAGATATGAAAAGGAAAGAAAAGTAGATCAGCGAGCTTCACAATGTAACAATCGAAACGTGAACGTTGCGGCTATAGAGCCTTCATCGGCACACACATGAATCAAACCAAACCACAAGAATGCGGGAGAAACGAAGAACAGACCCAACGCCCCCTCAACAGGCATGTCGTAAAAGGCCTTGCAGTAATGGTTAACCAAAGGGCTTTAGGTATTTGATGATTAAGTAATCCGCCACCCATGCCAGACTTGAAGCGTGACAAAAAATCCATACTTTTTTAAAAACCAGCCGTCACAACAAACTCCAGTGCTGTTTCTTCTTAGCAATGAATGAATCGATCAATCAATCAATCAATCAGGTGCTGATGAATGTCGGCTGTCATCGATCTCCACCCTCCCCCCCCCCCCCCAACCTCTCGTCATCATTGTACACTCTCTATGGCTACTGCTGTTATTCCATCTCTTTATGTTGTAGTGAGCATACTTTGGATCTTTTCTCCATGTCGGCGTGGTGGGGAATGAACAGGCAAACAGACTGGCTGGATCTGCACCGCTGGGTGGTGAATTGGTACATGACAAGGCAAATGTGGTCAGAGCCCTATGAGAACAAGTAACCAAGTCGGAAGAGAAACTAGATTACTATAGGCTGGAGAGAATGATGCACCTGGGTGTGACCAGAGGGTTCGGCCGGCACAGTATGCTCATAGGAAAGGCAAGACGGACATGCAACCAGACTACGACAGGCACGATTAGTATTGGAACTCTGCGCTGGCTGCTAAGGATGGGGACAGAGCGCGTATGGGAATGTCCCAAGTGCTGTGATGTCAATTTTTGACTCAACTCAACCTTATGTTGTCCTCCCACTTGTATTTTTGTCCACCACTTACCTCCTGCTATGCTGTCGGCGTCTGTGGCTTAGGCGTTGCGAGCATGCTTTGTAACAGACAAGGCGCCGGGTTCAATCCCAGCTGCGGACGGTTTGTCGTGCGTCGGTTTCGACAGTGGTACCGAGATCTGACCATTCAGGGATCAATGGCAAACTATTGAACGTAAAATTTGCCTTGAAAAACTACAACAGCCAAAAAATTATGTGTTCGGTTCCGCAACAAACTTAACTTTCTACAACGCCCTCCAATATGATTTTTTAAAACGCGTTATGTCTTTTAATGTAGCCAAAACACTGAAACTGTTGTTGGCAGTGATAGATATCCAACGTCCCCGACTCTGGTCGAATGTTGAATGTTTGATTTAAGAATCGACATCACAGCCCTCGGGACTCACAGCACTCCCAACTTCAGCAGCAAGCGAAGAGTTCCAGTTCCGATGGTATCAGTAGCCGTCTGATTGTGTATCCGTCTCACCCTTCCCCTGAGTGTCGAGCGTCGGCCAGATCCCCTGGTAACTCCTCGCAGCGCCATTCTCCTTAGACCGTAATGATCTCGTTGCGCCTCCGCCCTGTTTACTCGCTTCCAAAGGGTCCTCACAATATCTAACTTGTCACACATAAATTCACCACCAAGTGGTGCAGAACCAGCCAGTCTATCTTCCTGCTCATTTCTCAACACACCGGCATGACCTGGGGAAAATATCCAAAGGATGCTAACTACCCGGGTCCTCTGAAGAGCTGCTTGCCACTCTGCACAAAGCATGCCCGAATCCACCTTTCTCAACATGCTCTGTGAGCCAGCTACGCCTCTGGTCATCGATGTACACTCCCCGAGACTACTGCCGTTGGTCCAACTCCCGATATGTTCCTCCAATCGCTTCGCCGTTGTCAACGTCTTGCTCGCTTGCATTCAACTCTTCCCTCCGCTCTGGAATATTTTTTTTATGTAGCCGAAATTTCATTTTGTCTCTTTTTTCCCCTTCTTTCTTTAAGCAACTCTATTATATTCAGTCTCTTCAGACCTTTGTACAGGGTCATCCAAAACGACTGCTAGAATTTAATATGTTATAATGAAATAAGTCGCTGAGGAAATCTCATTATAAGAAATTAGTTTCATTTTTGTGTCAGGGCCTTCTGGGGTAAGAAGGAACGAACGAGCGGATTGGCTTGCTGGCAAAGCCACGGTAGGTACAGGAACAGCAATGGACCGGGTCAAAATTCTCCATGCTCTCAAGAAGCTAGGACGAGAAGATGATTCAGGAGACGACGTTAAATCGGCAACACTCAAAAGACTAGAAGAACCTTCAGGTCAAAAGAGGAGTCGTCAAGCACAAACACTATACAGGTAGCTACAGAAAAACTGTAAACACTGAACTGTGTTATCAGTCGCCACACGCTGGGGGATATAAATAAACAGAGGGGGGACCTTTGAGACCGTTAAATAGCAAAGATGGGATCCGAGCGCGTATGGACTTGTACTATGAGCAATGAGGATAATCTGTCGACTAACTAATTAACTATAAAAGAAGTATTTTGGGGACATTTGGCGTCTCGACATGTTCAGAAAAGGGGAAAGTGTCAGATTTACCTTAGCAAACGTCAACATGGGCGCCATGTGTCGCTCTGGTGGTGTCTAGAAGGTGTCCAATCTCATGCCAGGTCTTCTAAATGGCGTTTAGAGTTAACCGTCGCAATTGCTGCAGCGACGCTCTCTTTAACATGCTGGGTGTTCCGTCTGTATAGGTGATTGTGTATGCATGGCTGACAGCGTATGCGTGGGTGAGTGTGATTGTGTATGCATGGGTGATTGTGCATGCATGGGTGATTTTGTATGCATGCGCGATTGTACATGCATGGGTTATTGTGTATGCATGGGTGTCTAAATATGGGTGAGTGTGAATGCATAGGTGATTTTGCATGCATGGGTGATTATGTATGCATGGGTGATTGTCTATGCATGAGTGACTGTGTATGCATGGGTGATTGTGTATGCATGGGTGATTGTCTATGCATGAGTGACTGCATGCATGGGTGATTGTGTATGCGTAGATTAGTGTGTATGCATAGGTTAGTGAGTATATATGGGTGAGTTTGAATGCATGGCTGTTTGTGTATGCATGGGTGAATATGCATGAGTAATTGTGTACAGATGGGTGATTGTGTACAGATGGGTGATTGTGTATGTAAGGATGATTGTGTATGCCTTATGAGATTGCATATGCATGGGTAAATGTGTATAGATCGGTGAATGTATGTCCATGTATGGGTGTTAGTGTATGTATGGATGTTGGTATATATGTGTTTTAGGAGTGGCAGTGTATGAATAATTTATTCTGTATGTAGTAATGGTTTTGTATGTTTGGGGTTGTATGAGTATGTTAGGATGTCTGTGGCTATGTGGGTGTTAGTGTTTGATTAGATGCTTGTGTATGTGTTTTTATATGTATGAGTGATTGTGTATGTATGAGATTGTATGGGTATGTGAGGGTCTTTAAGGACATGTAGGTGTTTGTGTGTGTATATATATATATATATATATATATATATATATATATATATATATATATATATATATATATATATATATATATATATATATATATATATATATATATATTATATGAGTTTTAGTGTATGTATTTGTATGAATGTGGCTGCTTGTATGTGTCTGTGTTAACATTATTATGCATGTTTTTTTTTTTAGTATAAGGGTGGATGTATGAGTGTGTCTGTATGTATATCTATTGGTGTGTATACATCTGCATCAATTCTTTTTATGCCTAGTGGCACATGAGGCTTCAGAGAGGACTTTCCTTGTTCTCCTGTCCTGTGCAATCTTCAGTGCAGTTTTCCAGGTCAGAGATGCCGCATTCAGGTCACTCTTCACCCCGTTTTTCTCTTTCCCCTTGGTGTCCAAGTGAGAAATGTTTTAGCAGGTATATCAGGATTCATTCTTCTAACATGACCAAGACATTTCCATCTTCTCAGTAATCATATTGTCTAGAGTTTCTTGGTAGAACTGTCGTAGAATTGTCAAAGTGTTCTGGCCAAATATAAACACTAAATTACTTCAAGTCACAATAGTCTAACTGTTAAAACTGATTTCCTTACATAAATTTGCATCAACTTGCCTCCCTCTCTGTATTGTTTCGTAACAGTG
Source organism: Candidula unifasciata (assembly GCA_905116865.2). Lineage (NCBI taxonomy): Eukaryota > Metazoa > Mollusca > Gastropoda > Stylommatophora > Geomitridae > Candidula > Candidula unifasciata. The sequence continues at coordinate 77,184 of CAJHNH020002248.1, read as the reverse complement.
TTCGCAACATTTCCTGTCCATATTTTCTCCAATTATGTATTTTCGATTCTAAACTGATCTTGTTGGCTGTTTCAGTGAGTTTGCTTCCAATTTGGGGAAGGGGGGGGGGGGAATAGACCCGCTGCCTCCACAACAAGCATGTCGTAGGAGTCGACTAATTGGGGGTTTCTTTTAAAGACACCTGAACAACCAATTGCACACAAATAAGTCACTCAAACGGATGTACACACAAAAACTCAGGCCCTGGCACAAATGGACGAACAATCAGGACTTTCCACCGGAGCTTACTGTCGGTGAACGAAGAAGAAGAATTAATTTACTGTTTTGTCTGTTGATAAATCTCTCTCTCTCTTTCTCTCTCTCTCTCTCTCTCTCTCTCTCTCTCTCCCTCCATCCCTGCCCCCCCCCCTCTCTCTCCCTCTTTAGTCATACTCTGCGTTCTTTTTAATTACTTCAAGCATCCCTAGCATAACATAATGTAGTCCAAAATAAAGACCCCATTCACTGTGTTTACAGAACATAATGTCTTTGTCAAGAAACAGGCAGACAACACAAAGACGAGGAAAACAGACAGTTGTCTGTGCTGCTACTTGCTGATTATTTAACATGAGTCAAGTAATTTAAAAAAAAAAATTGTTTGTGTACGTGACGAGAATAGAAAGATTCAATTATCACGCATGAGTATCGCTGAATATGTTTATGGCTTGTTCCCATTCGTTGGGCCAGTGTTTTCAAAAACTGTTTCTTAGTCGCAGGGCCCTTTTTTTTTTATCAATTAAAATTTTCATGGTGCTACAAGTAAAAGTATGATTATTCGCATGTAAGAGATAAAAAAAAAAAAAATTCGAATATTTCGCGGCGCCCCTGTCAAGAGGTCGCGTCTTCTCATGGCGTCGCGGCGTACAGTTTGGGAATCACTGCGTTAGGGGGCTGCGTGGTCTCGAGGCACGGTGTCCCGGGTTCAGGCCCCGGTGAAGGTTGGGATTTTTTCAAGCGCACTTCTAGTAATTTCCCCTGGTCTCTGGGTAGTGAGATCGGACGCCCTTGTGTATTGGTGCGCACGTAAAAGAAAAACCCTTGGCAATTGGAAATCGAAAAGAGTGGCCAAGCTGTGCTCCCCGGTCAAAATTTGGAGTTACAAATCTACCCAAAATATTTCAGGATCCTCGCCGGTGCTACGGAGCCCAGACTTCAGTCAGAAGTAGAACTGAGCACTTATGGGTTAATACCCTTGGGCCATGATGCTGATCCGTTGTTCAAACCTCAAACCATCTCATTCGATGTGATTACTTACACCTGGTTCTTCCTTTGTGGTTTATTCATTCGCCCAGCGAATTTGTGTCTTGTTCATTCTGTTCATTCTCCCGGCGCTCCAGCGTAGTTGTTAGTTTTCAAAAAGGTCGGACATTATAGGGAAGAGAAGAAAAGGGGTAAGATAGAAAAAATAGTTTATGTCAGCTTTACAAAGTCGATCACAATGAACAAACAAAGGATGTTGCGGCGATTAGCATTCATCAGCACATAAAGAAAAACCACAGTACATATACACAAATATGCACTAACTGACTACATAGGAAATGACTACATAGGACTATAATGTACTAAAAAAAACGACACTCAACTGTGTCACTGACAAAACACTTCTTTCAAAAGGATAAACAGGACAGGTACTAACCTATATATCGCCACCGCGCGGAAGGGAAGCGACAATTGGATCGGTATACCTGGATGATGGGAGGAATTAACGCCAACAGACACACCAATGTACACTGAGTGTCCAAAAAGGGGAGGGAGGGGTTAGCCATGAAGAGCGTTGGACATCAGGTGACAAGCCCCATGCGTGTCCGGTCTCGGGTTCCAGCCGGGGAATGACAGAAAAGCCGCATACTCCCCCGAGATTAACAGTGTACGTGGCACCGAGGTTAAAGGGCTTCGATGCTCACGACACTGAGCCGAATGAGCTATGCTCAAGTGCTTCACACACACACACACACACGCACACACACAGACACACACACAGACACACACAATGGGTTCATTCTGCTAGTTGTAGCTGTGCACCAAGAAAAACTGAAAGGGAATGTTTTACAAGGAAAAAGTGCAACAACCCCCCCCCCCCCCCCCCGACCCAGGGCAGTGGGTTACTGGTTACTGACAACCACCAACTCTTCTTCTACGACTACGACGACTACTACTATTACTGCTGCTGCTGCTACTACTGCTACTGCTACTACTACTATTACCGTTATTACTACTACTACTGCTACTGCTGCTACTACTACTACTGCTGCTACTACTACTAATAATCCTTATTAGTCTTCTTCTTCGCAGTCAACTGAATAATCTTGAGAAAAGGTCCTGGTTGTTCGTCCACTTCTGGACGTGAGTTTTGCGTGCACATACGTTTTACAGATGTAGCTTACATAAATGCAGACTGCTAGTTCATAGCCTCTAAAACAGATTCCCCCCCCCCCCCACACACACACACACACAATAGACAATTTTGTGAACCGATGTCTTAGAAGAATACTAAATCTCCATTGGACAGATTTAAGATTCAAAATGCAAATAAGACAAGAGACTAAACAAGATGACGTGTCCAGTTTTTTAAAGAAAGCGCCGCTGGAACTACATCGGTCATGCACTCAGAATAGATAAGACTCCCCCACAAAGCCCTCATTTGGACATCGGAAGGGAAAAGAAAATGAGGAAGACCAAGAGACACTGTTTATAGAACCCTCATCAGGGAAGGCTCAATCAAGGGCCTAACAAACATCCAATTCCTAAAGCAGGTGGAAACGAACAGTCAGACATGGAGAGTTATGATCTCTGCCCTATGCGCCGAACTAGGCCCAAGAAGAAAGACTAACTAGCAAATACATATGTGTGTGCGTGTGTGTATATATATATATATATATATATATATATATATATATATATATATATATATATATATATATATATATATATATATATATATAGTGGGCACAATATAAACAATTCAAGTTATGCTGATGACACAGTCTTGATAGCAACAAGTCAGAAAGAACTACAGGAAATGATGGACATTGTGGTGATAGAAAGTGGAAGAATGGGCCTCGGTTTGAATAATGGGAAGACAGAAGTAATGGTGGTATCAAAGAAACGAATTATTCCTAAATGTGTAATACAAGTTAATGGTGTTATTTTAGGACAAGTACAGACATTTAAGTATCTGGGCACATGGATAACATCAGATGGAAGATGCATAACTGAGATAAGAAACAGAATAGGACAGACAAAAACTGCATTTTATAAAATGAAAAACATCTTGTGCAATATATCCTTGTCATTGAGAGTTAGAAAAAGAATTTTTACTTGCTACATACATCCCGTTTTAACATATGGCTGTGAATCCTGGACAATCGGTAGGCAGGTCAAACAATTTCTAGAGGCCTCAGAGATGTGGTTTTACAGAAGAAAGCTTAGAATACCTTGCACAGCCAAAAAAGGGCAACCAAGAAGTTTTGAAAGAGGCGGGAGCCCGAAGACAACTTATCACAGATATCAGAAGGAGACAGTAATCATTTTTCGGCCATGTTATGAGACGAGGGAAAATAGAACATGTTGTGACCACTGGAAAGATCTGTGGAAGGAGGGATAGAGGTAGACAACCAGAGAAGATTCTTGAGTCTTGTTGCATGGCATGGAGGTGTGTCGGCACACGAACTGATACATGCTGCAGGAGATCGCAGAATATGAAGAGGCATGATCGCCCACGCCAGTCGGCAAGGCACCTGATGATATATATATATATAACATACAATGTATTGATCGACACTCACAGAAAGAAGTAAAAAGATAAAAGAACATACCAGACAACATAAAAATGGCGAACTATAGTTACCGTGCATGGAATCGAACCTGTTAACTCTAAATGGCGTGAGCGCCTTGGTATAGAAACAGGTGTACTAAGAACACGACTATATAGCAACCCGTTAAAAAATGTAATTGGCCATGTCTGTCGTACACCATGAAATCCACAACTATGGAATACGGATAGAATTAATCTCAAACCACTGAAATGGCACCATAGGTTACATAAATTTATATAAACGAAGCATAGGTTGAATAACAATTTACAAACACAGCAGACCGTAATGCTTTATCTACAATACAACGAACATTTAAGAAAGATGTTTGACTGGTAGGTTCCACCGTGTTACACGTCATTCACATAATCAAACAGGCAGACAACATTACGGGACAGCGGGTCTACCCGACACCGCCCCCTACCCCCACCCCAAATGGGGCCACGGAACCCACACAGGTAATATAATTGTTTAATGCGGCGAAGGCTGAGGTATCATAACGCAGCTGCAGGACGCTGAGATAAATGGTAGCCCATAAAAAAACATAATGCTGGTAGCAATAGCAACCGCTGTTGTGAGCAAGCCAGCTGGTGTCATGATTGCGCTAGAAGTGGTGTATTTTTACAGACCTCGATGTGCGCTGTCCATATGTGCATTGTGTGTCTGCCTATCTGACGTTGGGTACAACTAACGTTGGTCTCCCCCCACGGATCGACCATATACACACTAGCTCACTTCTGATTAGTAGTTTCTGAACCTGTCACCTTGGCACAAGGTTACGGGGGGTGTTGACATCACGTGTTGAATATTTCAGCACGCCAGCGCTTTTAACACTAAACACGGACAAGACAAACTGGATCTAACACAACCCCTTTAGAGAGTGCAGCAACCTATGCCACAGGCATTATCTTTCTCGGAATAAAAACGTAAATGCAAGACAACATAGAAAGCAAACATTGAGCGGCACACCCGTAACCTGCACGAAAGTAGACCATATTGTGAATGAAACGTGACCTACTTTACTTGGGGAAACTAACTTAAACCTAACCCCGACGCTGTGTACGTATCATCTACGACCGGGTCGCCTAATGTCTAGCCGGTGGACGACTTCGTCGCCGGTCTGTCTGCTCTGATCACATCAACACCGAAAGAGTCCTTTTTCAGGGCTTTTGGTGGCGTGCAATGCTAAGCCATTTTATATGCCGCACATAACCTAGTCACAATTATAACCTAACGCTGTCTCTTCGGGGGATGCCGGTTAAATGTGGCGATTTTTCTTTCTCTGAAAAATAAAGCAACTACCACCTGTGTGCTTTTGGGCAGGCAGTGGGTCTATTCTTGTTTTCCCTATACCTGGGTCCACATGGTGATATGGGTATATAGGGCTACATTTATTTTTAGACAAAATGGCACTCGATGGGTGATCTGGCCAGCATCACACCGGTCGCCTTTACTTCCAAGGACTGTACCTGGTACCCACTCAAGGCTGGGTTGACCTGGGAGCCAAAGTCATTTTGGAGGGGTGGCGGGTGTTGAGGGGAATGCCGGACTCTATCAGGACCCGAACCCACGACCTTCCGATCCGCAGGCGAGCGTCGAGACTACGGTGGTCCGACGTGCTGGGTCCAAAGGCGCAGCCATTTTCGCTTGCTTACAACATAATGTGTCGGCTCTGTGGCTAAGTCGATGCGAACGCTTCGTAATGCCGGGGTACCGGTTTCGATCCCAGCTGCGGGCCATACGCCTTGCGTTGGTTTCGACAGCGGTATCAGGGAGCTGACCACACAGAAAGCAATTGCAAACTACTTGATGTAAATTTGCCTGGTGAAACCACACAACAGCCAGAGGCTGATGGAGTTGGTTCTGCAACGTCCTGTAAAGGATACGCAACTAACCTAAAAAAAAAAAACATAATGTGCCAGCTGCTCTTCTGAGCGATAAGGCGAAGAGAGGGGAAGATGAATAATAAGTTTATCAGTTTAACACGTCGTGATAAACTAGGCCATCGTGCATTTAGCACTGTCCCCCGCAAGCCATTAAAATGCCACGGACCGTGTTGTGTGGAGGGGGGCACCGCAAGCCATTAAAATGCCACGGACCGTGTTGTGTGGAGGGTGCACCGCAAGAAGAGAATCTTCATCTTTTTCTTCACCAGCTGTAAACTCTGGCGGAAAGTTCTGGTTGTTCGTCCACTTCTAGACTGCAGCCCTGTTCCCGAAAACTGAGTGTTGTGTGTGCATCCGTTTTACACATCTGAATCATTTGTATGCAGACTGCTAGTTCTTTGCCTCTTAGGCAGATGCACTCCGACTTTGAAGGAAGCTTCCAATTAGTCGACTCTTACGACATGCTTTTGGGTAGGCAGTGAGTCTGTTCATATTTTGCCTGTAATAGGGCCCCAGAACCCACACGAGGAAGGAAGGGAATGAAAATGAAGGAAGAAATAACTGCAGAAAGGATGAGAGCTGAGCGTCTGTACAGAAACAGACTAAACACAAATTTGACAACCATCCTGAAACCCCATGTTATAATTGTGGAGGACTTTCCTTAAGTGGGCGGGTCTTGCTAGTCCCGCGCCTCCTCATAGCGCAATATAAAATTATCGTCTGGAAAGACGGAAAGGTGCTAATCAATCAATCACACAGGATTTGAAAAATAAAAATTTAAAAAAACTAGCAGAGATTAATTGGGGGAGGGGGGGGAGTTGAATTAAGAATCGACATCACAGCACTCAGGACACTACCATAAGTGCTCAGTCCCATCTTCAGCAGCAAGCGAAGAGTTCCAATTCTGATTGTACCAGTAACCGTCTGGTTGTATATCCGTCTCATCCTTCCCCTGAGTGTTGAGCGTCGGCCAGATCCCCTGGTAACTCCTTGCAGCGCCATTCCCCTCAGACCGTACGATCTATCTGTGCCTCTGCACTGTTCACTCACCCCAAAAGGGCCGTCACAATATCTAACCTGCCATGCATCAATTCACCAACAAGTGGTGCAGAGCCAGCCAGGCTATCTTCTGCTCATTTCCCAACACACCGGCATAACCTGGAGAAAACATACAAAGGAGGATTTCCTCATATGTTTCAATAGCAGTAGCCGCTAGCCACTCATCTGCTGATCGAAAGGGTCCAGGTCCTGGTGGACCTAGTCGACCCAGCCTTAAATGGATCCAGAAAGGGGGGGGGGGGCTGCCTGGTCTCGAGGCATAGTGGCCGCTCCGAGTGCTAGAGGTCCCGGGTTAAAGCCCCAGTGTAGGCTGGGATTTTTTCACGTGGACTTCTAGTAATTCCCCAGGTCTCTGGGTAGTAAGGTCGGACGCTTGTGTGTATTGTTGCGCATGCAAAAAAAAAAAAAAAAAAAAAAATCTTTTGGCAGTTGGAAATTGACAAGAGTAGCCTAACGGCGCTGTCCGGGCAAATTTTAGAATTCATTTCGACCCGAAGTATTTCAAGATCCTCGCCGGTGCTACAGACCCTGTGCACTGTGCTGAGCTTCTTCGGACTCAGACTTTGGTTACAATCGCGTGCGATGATGTTGGGCCTTTGAATAAAAATACATAAACAGGTACATTCACTGGGAAGTAAAGGGGATCAGGCGTTTCTCTCTCAGGTGGCCACCTTCAGCCTTAGCCTCCCGTCAGTTTCGCATTTTTCATTGTATGCGGGATAGGCTATCAAAGTAATGACCACCAAGCATCACTGCACGTGCGAAATGATTTCTAAACAACCTCCATGCGTGTACCAATTACAGAACATTCCAAGTGTTTAAGGATACGCAAAGTATTAGTATCTCCATGCGTGTACCAATTACAGAACATTCCAAGTGTTTAAGGATACGCAAAGTATTAGTATCTCCATGCGTGTACCAATTACAGAAACATTCCAAGTGTTTAAGGATACGCAAAGTATTAGTATCTCCATGCGTGTACCAATTACAGAACATTCCAAGTGTTTAAGGATACGCAAAGTATTAGTATCTCCATGCGTGTACCAATTACAGAACATTCCAAGTGTTTAAGGATACGCAAAGTATTAGTATCTCCATGCGTGTACCAATTACAGAACATTCCAAGTGTTTAAGGATACGCAAAGTATTAGTATCTCCATGCGTGTACCAATTACAGAACATTCCAAGTGTTTAAGGATACGCAAAGTATTAGTATCTCCATGCGTGTACCAATTACAGAACATTCCAAGTGTTTAAGGATACGCAAAGTATTAGTATCTCCATGCGTGTATCAATTACAGAACATTCTAAGTGTTTAAGGATACGCAAAGTATTAGTATCTCCATGCGTGTATCAATTACAGAACATTCCCAAGTGTTTAAGGATACGCAAAGTATTAGTATCTCCATGCGTGTACCAATTACAGAACATTCCAAGTGTTTAAGGATACGCAAAGTATTAGTATCTCCATGCGTGTATCAATTACAGAACATTCTAAGTGTTTAAGGATACGCAAAGTATTAGTATCTCCATGCGTGTATCAATTACAGAACATTCCAAGTGTTTAAGGATACGCAAAGTATTAGTATCTCCATGCGTGTACCAATTACAGAACATTCCAAGTGTTTAAGGATACGCAAAAGTATTAGTATCTCCATGCGTGTACCAATTACAGAACATTCCAAGTGTTTAAGGATACGCAAAGTATTAGTATCTCCATGCGTGTACCAATTACAGAACATTCCAAGTGTTTAAGGATACGCAAAGTATTAGTATCTCCATGCGTGTACCAATTACAGAACATTCCAAGTGTTTAAGGATACGCAAAGTATTAGTATCTCCATGCGTGTATCAATTACAGAACATTCCAAGTGTTTAAGGATACGCAAAGTATTAGTATCTCCATGCGTGTACCAATTACAGAACATTCCAAGTGTTTTAAGGATACGCAAAGTATTAGTATCTCCATGCGTGTACCAATTACAGAAACATTCCAAGTGTTTAAGGATACGCAAAGTATTAGTATCTCCATGCGTGTACCAATTACAGAACATTCCAAGTGTTTAAGGATACGCAAAGTATTAGTATCTCCATGCGTGTACCAATTACAGAACATTCCAAGTGTTTTACGGATACGCAAAGTATTAGTATCTCCATGCGTGTACCAATTACAGAACATTCCAAGTGTTTAAGGATACGCAAAGTATTAGTATCTCCATGCGTGTACCAATTACAGAACATTCCAAGTGTTTAAGGATACGCAAAGTATTAGTATCTCCATGCGTGTACCAATTACAGAACATTCCAAGTGTTTAAGGATACGCAAAGTATTAGTATCTCCATGCGTGTACCAATTACAGAACATTCCAAGTGTTTAAGGATACGCAAAGTATTAGTATCTCCATGCGTGTACCAATTACAGAACATTCCAAGTGTTTTAAGGATACGCAAAGTATTAGTATCTCCATGCGTGTACCAATTACAGAACATTCCAAGTGTTTAAGGATACGCAAAGTATTAGTATCTCAATGCGTGTATCAATTACAGAACATTCTAAGTGTTTAAGGATACGCAAAGTATTAGTATCTCCATGCGTGTACCAATTACAGAAACATTCCAAGTGTTTAAGGATACGCAAAGTATTAGTATCTCCATGCGTGTACCAATTACAGAACATTCCAAGTGTTTAAGGATACGCAAAGTATTAGTATCTCCATGCGTGTACCCAATTACAGAACATTCCAAGTGTTTAAGGATACGCAAAGTATTAGTATCTCCATGCGTGTACCAATTACAGAACATTCCAAGTGTTTAAGGATACGCAAAGTATTAGTATCTCCATGCGTGTACCAATTACAGAACATTCCAAGTGTTTAAGGATACGCAAAGTATTAGTATCTCCATGCGTGTACCAATTACAGAACATTCCAAGTGTTTAAGGATACGCAAAGTATTAGTATCTCCATGCGTGTACCAATTACAGAACATTCCAAGTGTTTAAGGATACGCAAAGTATTAGTATCTCCATGCGTGTGTACCAATTACAGAACATTCCAAGTGTTTAAGGATACGCAAAGTATTAGTATCTCCATGCGTGTATCAATTACAGAACATTCCAAGTGTTTAAGGATACGCAAAGTATTAGTATCTCCATGCGTGTACCAATTACAGAACATTCCAAGTGTTTAAGGATACGCAAAGTATTAGTATCTAAATGCGTGTACCAATTACAGAACATTCCAAGTGTTTAAGGATACGCAAAGTATTAGTATCTCCATGCGTGTACCAATTACAGAACATTCCAAGTGTTTAAGGATACGCAAAGTATTAGTATCTCCATGCGTGTACCAATTACAGAACATTCCAAGTGTTTAAGGATACGCAAAGTATTAGTATCTCCATGCGTGTACCAATTACAGAACATTCCAAGTGTTTAAGGATACGCAAAGTATTAGTATCTCCATGCGTGTACCAATTACAGAACATTCCAAGTGTTTAAGGATACGCAAAGTATTAGTATCTCCATGCGTGTACCAATTACAGAACATTCCAAGTGTTTAAGGATACGCAAAGTATTAGTATCTCCATGCGTGTACCAATTACAGAACATTCCAAGTGTTTAAGGATACGCAAAGTATTAGTATCTCCATGCGTGTACCAATTACAGAACATTCCAAGTGTTTAAGGATACGCAAAGTATTAGTATCTCCATGCGTGTACCAATTACAGAACATTCCAAGTGTTTAAGGATACGCAAAGTATTAGTATCTCCATGCGTGTACCAATTACAGAACATTCCAAGTGTTTAAGGATACGCAAAGTATTAGTATCTCCATGCGTGTACCAATTACAGAACATTCCAAGTGTTTAAGGATACGCAAAGTATTAGTATCTCCATGCGTGTACCAATTACAGAACATTCCAAGTGTTTAAGGATACGCAAAGTATTAGTATCTCCATGCGTGTACCAATTACAGAACATTCCAAGTGTTTTAAGGTTACGCAAAGTATTAGTATCTCCATGCGTGTACCAATTACAGAACATTCCAAGTGTGTTTAAGGATACGCAAAGTATTAGTATCTCCATGCGTGTACCAATTACAGAACATTCCAAGTGTTTAAGGATACGCAAAGTATTAGTATCTCCATGCGTGTACCAATTACAGAACATTCCAAGTGTTTAAGGATACGCAAAGTATTAGTCCCAAGATCCGAGAAATTCGCCGCTATAAGAGAACGGCAGCACTCGGGCGATTCTAAACTTCAAAATCATTATGTCGTTGGGGATTTAAGGCCACACGCAATAACTCTTGCTGATCCGTAATGGAGGTTGGTTTGTTGAATGCAAATATGCATGGGTGGTTTATTTAGTTGGAGAGAGAGAAAGACTAATGGAGATGTGAGGATGGGGAAAAGGGAGCAGGAGGACAAATGAAGGATGCGGACAATAGGACAGCGAGGAGAGGAGGAGGATGACGGAAAATGAGGAGGACAGGGAAAATAAGAAAAATAACAAGACGACCAAGGAGGAAGAGGAGGAGGAGGAGGAGGAAGAAGAAGAAGAAGAAGAAGAAGAAGAAGAAGAAGAAGAAGAAGAAGAAGAAGAGCAGCAAAGTGAAGATAGGGAGAGAGGGAGATAATAGAACATAGGGAGAGAGGGAGATTACAGAACATAGGGAGAGAGGGAGATTACAGAACATTGGAGAGAGGGGAAATAACAGAACACAGGGAGAGAGGGTAATAACAGAACATAAGAAGACAGGGAGACAACAGAACAAACACAAGCTCAGAATATTAAACAGAACACACAAATTAGGCCCACAAACAGACGCGCGGCTGATTTAACATGACATACGTGTGCAAGGCTGAAAATACACAGGTGTCATGGTGATGAGATAAAGTGACAAACAATCGATCAATCGATTCTCACCTGTCAAAATAAATACACATCTGTTCTGAATCACGCGCCACTCCAACACCCCCCCCCCCCCCCCCCCCCCCACCAATCGCTGCCTGTATGTCTGTAAATCGACCAAGTTAAGCGTCATCACCCTAGCTTTTGCCAGGGGACCCTAAATATGGCCGGGCCTTAAATGTGCCCACGTCCGACTTTAGCTGTGTATAGAACCGGACGTGATATGGCCTAACGGGGTTTCCGGGGCCTCTCCACGGGTGATCCTAATCTACATGGTGGGACTTTGTGTCACCAGGCGTTTAACGCTTGTGTGATGTCCTGGTGGGGTACAACTTACCTACCTACCTACCTACCTGCACGCCTGTCTATTTACCTTCATAATATTATTATCTATCTCACTAAGCATCCACCTGTTCTATCTATCTGCACCTACAATCCACCAAGCAACGTCTCTGCCTATCATTCTGTACATCCACCCACCAGCCTCTAAACCTGTATCCATTTAAATCCATCATTTAACCCATCAACCACTCCAACTGTCGTCTTCCTGTCCCCCCCCCCCCCCCCCCCCCCCCCATCTCTCTCTCTCTCTCTGCCCGTCCATCCATCAATCTACCTACCTACAAACCCATCCATCCATCCATCCGTCCGTCCGTCTGTCTGCCTATATATCTTATCTATCATATCTATCTGTCTGTCTGTCTATCCGTGCACCCGTCTGTCTACCTGTTTATCTACCATTACTTTAACACAACACTGCTTCCTTGTGTATTATACCCGCTATATTTCCGTGCCTTTTGTAAGATTACACTGGCCAGGTTTTAACCCCCCCCCCCCCCCCCGCCCCCAACCACTTTTCCAACTCTCAAACCACACCACCCTCTAGCCACGTTCTGACATGCCAACCGAAGAAACGCGACCAGCGCCGACAAGTTACGTAAGTGCTGTCAGAGAAACTAGGCCCAAGAACATCAGATACAACAAACGATGATCATAGATCACTGCAACAAATCCGGCTTATCTGACTTCCCTGCACTGAAGATTAAGTCGGTTGGTAACTCGTTTACCGTTTGCCCTGTTGCTGTTTTTTTTTTTTTAAACGACCGCTGATAAGTCATAATCTCCTCTAATGTCATCTTTTTTCTTCTTCTGCGTTCGGCATTAAATGGGCGGCTAACACGTCGTGTTGTGGTTTACAGCAAGGATGTGATATCTGCACATTTTGTTGCAATACATCCAACAATCATTATCATCATGCGGTAAGCGAAGGCTGCCATGTTTCGACATCTCACACAACCACCACAATCATGGATCAGGTCAATGTTCTTGTTGCCTTCGAAATCAGAGTATTTCTGTCTGAGAGGTAAGGAACCAACGGCATATGTACAAATAAGCCAGATCTCTAAAATGGATGTGCACAACAAACTCAGGTTCTGCAGCAAGACTTAAAGTCCATTTGATTTGATTCAAGAACCGACATCACAGCACTCAGGGCATTTCCATAAGTGCTCTGTCTTCAGCAGCCAACAAAGAGTTTTAATACTAATGGTGCCAGTAGCATTCTGATTAAACGTCCGTCTTCCCTTTCCTCTGAGCCTCGAGTATCTGCCAGAACCTCTCGTCACTTCCCGCTGCATCCATCTCACTGACCAAAGTCTGAAGTTGGATGAACAACCAGACCTTTCTGCTGGAGTTTACAGCAGATGAATGCGAATAAGAAGAAGAAGAAAAAGAAAAAGAAGGAATAGGAGGAAAAGAAGAAGAAGGAGAAGAAGAAGAAGAATGTTCTTGCCAAACTATCACCAAGCCATCAAGATTTTTCATGTGTTGCATTCCTCTTGCTCTCCTTCCATCAGTCCTGCCAGTTGTTACCAGGCTCTGGAGCATGTCTGAAAACACTGGCTGTCTATGTCTAATTGTAATCAGTTGATGACTTTCCATAGACTAGTCACTGCCGCTCCTCTGGGCAGCGAGCTACTTTATGATAAAGCGGGATGCGGTGAAGGCTCTATGAGATCAAATGGACAGTGCCAGAAAACATATAGAGAAACCATGCACTGAAAGACTAATTCAATGGTGGGGTGGGGGAGGGGGGGGGGAGAAGTGGTGGTGGTGGGGGGAGGGGGACCAGAGGTTCTGCAAGGTATTCAAAACTGAGGGGAAAACGGAGGAGGATTTTAAATTCAGGTTACAACCAGTATTATTAGCATGTCCACTCTTCGTTTGTTTAATGAAGATAGGGTTAGAGCAAATGTAGGAATATCCCGAGGGCAGTTCACTCATTCATTCACTTACTCATTCACTCATTCATTTGCCTGTCTTGCTGAGGACTGCTCTGTTTTCCAATGTCAGCAAATCATTAATCAGTCGCCTTTTACTAAATGCTCGTTAAGGAGCATTAGGTCTAGTCTATTCCCACCACCCCCCCCCCCCCAACCTCCCAAAAAAATGGGTCCCCATCTCATTTTGTTCCTCTTGTAACTTCTGGGGCCTTGATGAAGTATAAATAGCCGGAGAGTGCCAGTTTGTGTACTGCATACAAAGTCAGTTTTCAGGAACTCTGTTATTCTCTATGTCTGTGATTTACCTTAGGCAATGAGAATGTGCTTTATTTGATATTTCCCTAAAAAGTAAATATTCATCCCTCCTCTGACGTGGACAGTGAATATAAGAAGAGGAAAGGAGAAGATTATGGGCCAGTCCTAAGTGCTGAAATCAAGGAATGGCTGCCCACTTTGGCAAAAATGCAGGTTTTAATTGAGAAACACAACCCAATTTTACTATAGTTAATCAGCGTGGTTATCTATTAGATGACAATGTTTTTGGACACTTACAGAAAATGTTAAAAAACAGAACAAAACAAACAACATTGCATAACTTTTAAAACAACAAAAAACGAGTGCTAGTGAGTCATCTGGAAATACTAATGAACCATCAGGACAGGTTTCAACAGAACTGACAAGACCTAATGTCACAATAGAAGATGACTTCCCTTCCAAAAACCAGCCATAATTCGTTTCCACCCAAAGGGTAATTTCTTTGTAACATTTTATTTAAGTATTTAGGTAAGCCTACCATAAATGTACGTCATCAGGACGAATAAATCTGTCATAATGATGAAGCAATAATAAGTACAGTGGTTAATCATCATGCTCATGTGCCCTGCCAACTGGTGTAGGCCCTCATGCGTCTCCACAGAACACGATCCCTGGTTGCCTGGAACAGCTCTCTTGATGATATCCCTCCATGCCATCAGTTCAGCCCATCCAGCATCATCTCTCTTGGTCTGCCTATACCCATTTTTTCACTGATCTTTTCCGTTGTCACGATGTTCTCCAATGTCTTTCTTCTCATTATATGACCAAAGAACAGTGTTTATCTCTTTCTTATTGTTGTATATAGAGATCTACTTTCATTAGCTTCTTTCAAGCAATCGTTGTTAGTTACTCTGGCCACAATAACAGTGGTTAATACGTTTTTAAATGTTAAACTTCCTTGTTGTTATTAAAGAACAGATAGGCAAAATTTTGCTGCTAGGGATTAATTAAACAACTGTTTGGGAATTTTTATGGGAAAAACTCTGATACTCGTCCCCTCCTCATTGTACCACAAATACGAACTGAAGTGTCTCTGAAAAAAGTCACATATCTGGCCAGACGAATCTCTGACATGTTCCTGGCCACAGAAGAATTAATATTAGCCAGGCAACGCCGTAACTCAAAATCATTAAGTAAAACTGTGTTGTACCTCTGGCATACTTCTTCTTCACGTTCACCGGCTGTAAACTCGCACAGAGATTTCTGGTCATTCATCCACTTCTGGACTCTAGTCTTGTACCAGAAACTGAGTGTTGCATGCATATCCATTTTACAAATCTGACTCATTTGCCTCTCAGGCAGATGTACTCTGACTTCAAAGGATCCCAAGCAGTCTTCTTCTTCTTCTTTCGTTCGCCTGAAATAAGTTATCTATATCAGCAGTTTTGTCTCTTGTATAAATTTCACTGTCATTGTTAGTTCATTCAGTGGTCCATAGAGTTTACGTTCCACTGTTGTTCTTTCTGGCCAAAAGGTTTGCCTTAATGTGTCAAATTCGGTGCAGTCCTGGAGTACATGCTCTGTGGTCTGGGGCACATTTCCACAGGTGCACATGGCTGATACACCTATCTTGAATTTTGTGTACATGTGGTTACGTAATCGGTTGTGCCCTGTTCTGAGGCGGAAGATAATGACTTGTTCTGGTCTGTCCATAATAAAATAGTCGTCTTGTGCTGGGGCTGGTGGTTTCCTGATCGATTTAATGATTCTTTTCTTTTGGTAGTATGTGACTGGTACATCTGGCTGCTCTTTTTTCGCACCTTCCCCTGCCAGTTGATCAGCTTTCTCATTTCCAGGCACTCCACAATGAGACGGTATCCACTGCATTACGACTCTTCGCTGAACGCTGAGTTGTGTTTGCAATTCTGGTAGTTTCCTGGACTGGAGTGCTTCAAGTACTGATTTAGCATCTGTAAGCATTACCACATACTGTGAGCCAAGGTTGGTATTTAGCAGTTTCTCTGTAGCTATCTTAATAGCCTGGGTTTCTGCATCGTAGTTATGGCAGTACTTCCCGGTTGGTACGCTGGACTTATCCCTAGTACCATCTGGGAATTCGATGTACACTCCAGCACCACCATTTCTAACTGCACTTTCTGCGGACCCATCTGTATAGACTCTGACCCATTGTTCTTGTGGGTATTCTTCATCAATATAACTGAGGGTGGCCATTTTGCGTTGTACACTATCTTGCTCTTTCTTGTCAAATATCCCTTTCACATTTGTCTGGATTTGTTACCGTTAGTTTACATTTTCTCTCCATGGGGTTTGTTCCGGAATACTTTTTAGTGGGCAGCCAATTTCTGGAAGGTCAGGAGTTTGTCTACATATTCTTTTTGCTTGGTGTATAAAAGCTGCTTCTTTTTAAACCGTCCCAAGGCTAGGTTCTTAAATCTATTTTCCATCGGGTGATCTGGCATACTGAGGAACTTTTCAGCTTGTATTGCAACTTTGTATCTCTGCGTTCTCTCAGTGCCTGTGTTTTCCCAGCTTTCTCCATTTCTAATATGGGGGTTGATTTCATCCCTCCTGTGATGACTCTGAGCGCTTGATTTTGCACTTTGTCTAACTCATTTTAATGTGGTACTAGATGCTGAACACCATGCAGTTGACCCCATATTCCAAGTGTGGAAGTATGCTCTGCTTGTATACTTTATTGAGTATTTTCCCATCTGCTCCCCATGTGGTTCCACTTAGTTTTCTTAGTATTGCTGTCTTCCTCCTGGCTTTGGTTGCTGCCTTGTTGATATGTTTTCTCCATGTCAACCTGTCATCAAATGTGACTCCTAGGTATGTGGGCTCTTTATCATCTCTCAGGGGTATTTCGTTTATTTTGATAGTGCCGGCTTTTTGCTTTGGGGAGAGGGTGAATAGTGTGGTGCTACATTTGTCTGTGTTGATGCTGACACACCATCTATTGGCCCATGCCTCAAGTGCATTTGTAGCCCGCTGTAGTGTTTTTGTGGCTATCGTTGCATGTTCATTGGTGCACCACAGTACCAGGTCATCGGCATACATTGCCATTTTGATTCCATTTGGTATCTCAGCAACCAGATTGTTGATGAATAAGAGGAAAAGTGTGGGCGACAGGACACCACCTTGAGGGACGCCTTGTCACAGTAGAACTTTTTTTACTTTAAAACCATCTACCTGTACCCGGGCTCTTCTGTTATGTAGATATGCTTTTATCCAATTGTACATTTTTCCATTTATTTTATAGTTTCTCAATTTCTTCAAAAGCCCCTCCTTCCAAACCTTATCAAAAGCTTTCCTTAAATCTATCCATGCCGCGAGTACCAGTTTCTTATCTTGAAAAGCATCCTCTATTTCTTGAGAGAGGTATGTTGTCTGGTCTTCCGTAGAATAGAACTTTCTAAAGCCCGCCTGCTGTGGTGTAATGATGTTTTCACTTTCAATGTACCAATGGCAGGCTTTTGGGCAGGCATTGGGTCTATTCTTGTTTTCCCCTTCAAAGGGGTCCCAGAACCCATATGGGGATTTTTGGCATACTGTAAAGTGACACATAACAGCACTGAAAATACACTTAGGTGAAAAAAAGGCCGAAATTGCACTTAGCTGACTGACGTGGTGTCAACAATACACAAGTGTCTCACATGACTTACCAATAAAGACCTTTCCAGTATCCAGCCTCAAACAACAAAACCCTGAACCCTTCCTGACATTGGAATCTTCCTGGACAAAACTGGTACAATCCAAACTGTGCTCAGGCAGGGAGCACTCTAAATCAGCACACAGACAAAGGCTTCTGAAAATAACACAGGCAGCAAGTACTTCAGTAACAAACAAGTAACAAACACCACATTTTTAAAGCGGCAATCACTACATTTAAAAATAACAATAATTACATTCAAAGTAATATTTTACTCTGCTTAAGGTAACAATTACTACATTTAAAGTAACAATCACAACATTTTAAAGTGACAATCACTAAATTAAATTAATAATCACTAACTTAAAGTAACAATCGTAACAATCACTATATTTAAGAGTAACCTTCACTACATTTTAAACTAACGATCATTATATTTAAAAGTAACCTTCACTACATTTTAAAGTAACAATAACTACATTTAAAAGTACCCTTCGCTACATTTTAAAGTAACAATCGCTATATTTAAAAGTAACCCTCATTACATTTTAAAGTAACAATTCCGACATTTAAAAGTAACCCTTACTACATTTTAAAGTAACAATCACTACATTTAAAAGTAACCCGCACTACATTTTAAAGTAACAATCACTACATTTAAGTAACAATCACTATATTTTAAAGTAACTAACTACATTTAAAAGTAACCTTTACTACATATTAAAGTAACAATCACTACATTTAAAAGTAAAAATCACGATGTTTTAAAGTAATAACCACTACATTTAAAAGTAACCTTCACTACATTTTAAACTAACAATCACTATATTTTAAAATAACAATCTCTACATTTAAAAGTAACAATCTTTATATTTTAAAGTAACAATCACTATATTTAAAAGTAACAATCTCTACATTTTAAAGTAAAAATCACTATATTTTAAAGTAACAATCTCTACATTTTAAAGTAACAATCTCTACAATTAAAAGTAACAATCTCTACAATTAAAAGTAACAATCACTAAATGAAAGTAAGAATCACTATATTAAAAAAAGTAACCATCACTACATGTAAAACAATCACTTTATTTTGAAACAATAATCACTTAATTTTAAAGTAACAAGACCTTCATTGTAAAGTAACAATAATTAAATTTAAAGTAAGCATGTGTGTCATCTCCATAACAGAAATTAGCAGCACTCAATGTGTCGATCAACAGACGTCTCTGGGAATTTTACATAGTGACTCCCCAACCTCTATCAGAAAGTGACTCATGCGATTTTTCTATAAGCCAGGAGAGGTAAAGAATCCACAGGAATAGGTTAAACTAAGTTGATACAAGGCATTCGGAGACACACATACATTTTAAACAACAAAATGTTTCAGGGCACAACTTTTCTTACAAAAACCTTTCATTTTTATTTAGCTTTAAAAAAAAAAAAACTATAACTGTCACTACTGTCTGTTTTACCACCTTTAAGGGCAGTGTAGGAAAGGAAAGGGTGGGGGGGGGGCCCCCCGAGGATTTAGAGCTGAGGAACCTGGGCCTCCCTCATGAGAGGGTGATGGTGTAACCCCTCGGCCAGCCGCTCCTCAGAATTTTTATTTTAAAATATAGTAATGCACTGGACAAGATACAGTGAAATCTGCCAGGCAATAACTTGATGTACAACAACTCGATAATGTGGTTAATGCATTTCCGCAAGAAAATAACTAATTTTGTGCTTCATTATTGTAACTGTTACACTCTCTGAGTAACAATAATAAACAACCTGAGTAACACCAATAACTGTGCAGAAACACGGAGAACAACTAAAACAGTTACCAATAAGCTTCGGCAGAGAATTTAAAAGGTTCCAGTGGACCAAAAGGTAAAACAAAGAGCTGGCATTGGATAAGACACACTTTGCGAAAACCTAAGAATTATATAACTAGAATGTCTTTGCATTGGAATGCACAGGGTATAGACCAAAAAAAAAAAATACAGGTAGACCAAACAACACATGGAAAAGGTAACTAGAGAGTGATGTTAAAAAAGACAGGGAGGCCGTGGGGAGAGCTGCATGCAATAGCAAAGGACAGAAAAAAAATTGGTGTGAGTTGGTTGAGGGCCTATGCTCCACTGGGGGTTGGGGGCCAGAAGAAGAAGCAGAGAATGTAACTATTGCACTGCATGCTGATTATTCTGTTCAACACAGGGGTTCTCAACCTGTGGATAATAACCCCTTTGGGGGTCAAATGACCCTTTCATAGGGGTTGCATAAGACCACCGGAAAAAATATATTTACTGAAGTAATGGAGTGGTAATGACAAAAAATGTTATGGCTGGAGGTCACCACAACATGAGGAATATTAAAGGGTCACTGCATTTGGAAGGTTGAGAACCACTGGTTTAGCACTTGATGTTAATGAGTCATAGCTTGATAATACAGCCGACACACTAATGTGTCACGACACACTAATGTGTCACGACACACTAATGTGTCACGACACACTAATGTGTCACGACACACTAATGTGTCACGACACACTAATGTGTCACGACACACTAATGTGTCACGACACACTAATGTGTCACGACACACTAATGTGTCACGACACACTAATGTGTCACGACACACTAATGTGTCACGACACACTAATGTGTCACGACATGACACTAATGTGTCACGACACACTAATGTGTCACGACACACTAATGTGTCACGACACACTAATGTGTCACGACACACTAATGTGTCACGACACACTAATGTGTCACGAGTTGGTAGTAGTCACTAGAGTTGGTAGCAGTCACTAGAGTTGGTAGCACACTAATGTTGTCACGACACACTAAGTGTGTCACGACAGCAGTCACTAATGTGTCACGACACACTAATGTTTGTAGTAGTCACACTAGTTGTGTAGCAGTCACTAGAGTGTAGTAGCCTGTGTTGGTAGAGTTTCTGGCATTCTAATTAGAGGATCAAACCATTTGATCTTATGTTTCTCAATGAATTTGCGGCATGGCGTTCACACAGTCTGACTGATAGTATCATTTCTAACTAGGTCTCTTTGGTTAATTTGGCGGCTTTTCTGAGGCATCTCATTTCACAGGTGTTGATTGTATGTAGATTAGCCTTTGATAATGTTCATGTCTCACACTGGTAGCACAGTGTTAGTGTGAATATACGGTTTATAATCTGTTCTGAAAAAAAAATTTTTATGGTGTTACTAACATGAAAAGTCCAAAAAGAGTCCTTTTTTGTTATTTCACCACATCACGCCAGCTTCGAGATTTGGCATGAAAATCCTCTGTTCCATAAAGGGGAGTTAGGGTTAGAGATGGTAGTAGTCACTAGAGTTGGTAGTAGTCACTAGAGTTGGTAGTAGTCACTAGAGTTGGTAGTAGTCACTAGAGTTGGTAGCAGTCACTAGAGTTGGTAGTAGTCACTAGAGTTGGTAGTAGCCACTAGAGTTGGTAGTAGTCACTAGAGTTGGTAGCAGTCACTAGAGTTGGTAGCAGTCACTAGAGTTGGTAGTAGTCACTAGAGTTGCTAGGAGTCACTAGAGTTGGTAGCAGTCACTAGAGTTGGTAGTAGTCACTAGAGTTGGTAGCAGTCACTAGAGTTGGTAGCAGTCACTAGAGTTGGTAGCAGTCACTAGAGTTGGTAGCAGTCACTAGAGTTGGTAGTAGTCACTAGAGTTGGTAGTAGTCACTAGAGTTGGTAGAAGTCACTAGAGTTGGTAGCAGTCACTAGAGTTGGTAGCAGTCACTAGAGTTGGTAGCAGTCACTAGAGTTGGTAGCAGTCACTAGAGTTGGTAGTAGTCACTAGAGTTGGTAGCAGTCACTAGAGTTGGTAGTAGTCACTAGAGTTGGTAGTAGTCACTAGAGTTGGTAGTAGTCACTAGAGTTGGTAGTAGTCACTAGAGTTAGTAGTAGTCACTAGAGTTGGTAGTAGCCACTAGAGTTGGTAGTAGTCACTAGAGTTGGTAGTAGCCACTAGAGTTGGTAGTAGCCACTAGAGTTGGTAGTAGTCACTAGAGTTGGTAGTAGTCACTAGAGTTAGTAGTCAGTAGTTAGTAGCTAGAGTTAGTAGTAGTCACTAGAGTTGGTAGTAGTCACTAGAGTTGGTAGTAGTCACTAGAGTTAGTAGTAGTCACTAGAGTTGGTAGTAGTCACTAGAGTTAGTAGCAGTCACTAGAGTTGGTAGTAGCCACTAGAGTTGGTAGTAGTCACTAGAGTTGGTAGTAGTCACTAGAGTTAGTAGTAGTCACTAGAGTTAGAGTTGGTAGTAGTCACTAGAGTTAGTAGCAGTCACTAGAGTTGGTAGTAGCCACTAGAGTTGGTAGTAGTCACTAGAGTTGGTAGTAGTCACTAGAGTTAGTAGTAGTCACTAGAGTTAGTAGTAGTCACTAGAGTTAGTAGTAGTCACTAGAGTTGGTAGTAGTCACTAGAGTTAGTAGTAGTCACTAGAGTTGGTAGTAGTCACTAGAGTTAGTAGTAGTCACTAGAGTTAGTAGTAGCCACTATTCATTTAACACTAGCCCTAACCCTAACCCCCTATACTATGCGACAGTCTGGGGATTTCCCTATCAAATCTTGAAGCCGGCGTGATGTGGTGGGGGGAAAAAAAAGAACCCAGCAGAGCACCCATTTAAGTCTTTGAGAATATTTATATTATTTAGTGGGGTCCAAATCTCTTACAGTATGGCTACAGTTGTGTATCTTTTTCCAGATGTCGCAGAGCTAATCCCAGCATTATGTGGCTGTGTATAATTTGAAGCGTACACAGTACAAGTCTTTGCCATCGAAGTAGGAGCTAGAGGTCTCGTTTCCACTTCACTCTACAATGTGATTAAAGAACTAGGCTTACGTGGTAATGAACGCAAACGGACACTTAAACAGCTGGGCGAGGTTGCTGAGAGGGCCTCGAGCTGGCTCTGGACACAACGAAACAGCGTAGGGGATGGGCCTCGGTGAGCTGGTCCGGGTGTCTAGCGGAAAGGAATTTCTCAGCCCTTAAAAGTCCATCGTGTCCGAATTGTCTGCCAGTGTCCCTCTGCCACCTGCTAACAAAGTCCAACATGTGTCTGGTCTACCAATCGTAAGCTTACCGCTCGGTCGTCCAGATATGCAGACTGCTTTAATTATGCTACCGCGACGACTTCTTATCTCACAGTACCTTCTGCAAAATCACCAATTCGTCTTGTCCCTATCCGAACAACATCCAGTAATTCGTGCAGCAGGGGAAACCAACCCTGAGCTTCCTGAACTCAGGTGGGCCCACCCCTCATCTATCTTACGCAAACAACCAACCCTACACGCAATAAGCAGCCCTACACGCAACCGTAGGACGATGATAGACACCCTACGCAACCCTGCATGCACCCGGATGATGATAGGTGAGTATGCCGTTTGATTCGTGATGTTTTCCGCGACTTGTTTTGAGTTTGGCCAAGGGACATAACTCCCACTAAGCCCCGCTAAGCCGGCCGTAGCAGTCCAGCTTACCGGCCAAATTTGCCAGTAGAGCCTGAAAATGTATAGGAGCTCGTGGGCCGAAACATTTGTCGACGAGAGGTTACTTCTACTGATGATTGGTAGACCCCTGCTGTACATGCTCCCCTGTGGAGTTTCTTCTTATTGACTAGGCAATTGTAGGCTTAGTAGATGGAACAATGGGCATACGGGATATCCGTAGTGAAAACTGAGCTTTCCTCACTAAATCACATCTATGAGTGTCCTTCTTACTTTTTACTTTCTTCTATGAGTGCCGATCAATACACTATCTGTTTTATTACATCTTCATTCCATGACTATGAGTTCCGATCAATACCCTATCTGTTTTATTACATCTTCATTCCATGACTATGAGTTCCGATCAATACACTATTGTCCTTCTATTAAATTTAATACTCCTATTATCACTAAACTTCGGGTGTTCTTTCTACAATAAACAGATTACAAGCGGATTAAACAGATAACTAAAAGTAAAAAAAAAATTGAAACTAATCAATAACTAAACCTATTACTTGCAATAAATCCGCTCTAATACACAACATCTGCTGCTATTATTTACTGATCCTTATGTTTCCTTCTTGCATTGTTGATCCGTCTGCTGTCTTGTCTCGGCTCACTGACTGTCACCCCCAACATAAGATTGCAACCCCTACTCGAACTGCATCTAGCAGAACATCATCGACAATTGTTTCCACACAAACTGAACATTGAAACATACCATAAATAAAGCGAAACCAGCAAATACTTAGGGAACAGATCAATCCTGCAAATAAACGACTGGCTTGCTCAAGAGGCAAGAGCTGTCTCTAGAGCTGTGGGGTTATAGTAATACAATCCAAGAATTACACTCCATTTCCGGTTTGGGGTAATTTGTATAAGGGACGGAATTCATTATATTTCTTATATGGAATCAGCTTCTTCTTCTTCTTCTTTTTCCTCCTTCTCTCTGTCTCTGTTCCTTCTCTGTCGTTTCCTCTTTCGCACCCTCGTCCTTTTTTTTATTTCTACCTCTCCTCCCCTTTCATCCACCTCCTCCTCTTTCTTCTTCTTCTTCTTCTTCTTCTTCGTTTTTTTCCTCCTTCTCTCTGTCTCCGTTCCTTCTCTGTCGTTTCCTCTTCGCCCCTCGTCCTTTTTTTTTATTTCTACCTCTCCTCCCCTTTCATCCGTTTCCTCCTCCTTGGTTTGCTGACTGTTTCAGGTAGGCACAAGGTGATGCAGGCGAAGTCATATCTCAGGGTAGCTGCTGACACAGACCACCCTTTGTACGAAGCTCTAGGTGCAGTTAAGGGTCAGCGGCTGATAAGAGGGAAGTCATGGATGGCACAGGCAGAAGACACAATCAGACAGGTTTGCATCCTTGAGAACATCATGAGAGGAGTGGGTCAAAGTGCGACCTGAAAGTCAGAATTGTGTAGGGTCATAATCACACTGAGCCGAGAATGCAGAGACTGGCCAGCAGGTGCCACTGAGATGGAAATTCAGCAATTAATTCAAGATAATGCTCGCTCAGAGGATTTGATCATTTTCACAGACGGTTCAGTGTCAAGAGGCAAAAGAAGTGCTTGTGGCTTCTTAGCAAAAGTTAATGGTCGACGTTTGGTGCAGGAGAGCTAGGCATATGATAGCACAACATCCAGCTTAAGAATGAAGGTGGGGGGGGGGCGGTCACTGCAGCTTTGTGCTGGTTAGAGAACACGACACACACATTAACACACACATCGTGATTGTAACTGACTCAGAAAGCATACTAAGGAAGATCAGGACAGGCATGCTTCGTGCAGAGTGGCATGCTTGCTGCGGAGGACACGGGGAGGAGTATTGTCTGGATTTTTTCACCGGGTCCCGCCGGTGTGTAGGGAAATGAACAGGCAGACAGACCGGCTGCACAACTTAGTTTAATACTGAAGCATGATAAGGCAGGCGTGGTTAGTGCCTTATGAGAGAGCGTGTAAGTTCGGAGGAGCAGATGGAAAACCACAGTCTGGTTTTATTGATGCACGGGGAAAGGGGGGGGGGGGGGGGGGGGGTGGGGGGGGGGGGGGGGGGGGGGGTGAAAGATTTTGGCAAACAAATGCTCGAGGCTCAGAGGAAAGGCAAGACGGACTTTAAACCAGAATGTTACTGGCACCATTAGTATCGGAACTCTTCGCTGGCTGCTGAAGATGGGGACGGAGCACTAATGGGAATGCCCCAAGTGCTGTAATGTCGGTTCTTGAATCAAATCAAATCAGTCTTTTTCTTAGTCTTTATTTTCTTCTTCTTCTTCTTCTTCTTCTTCTTCTTCTTCTTTATCCACATTTGTTGGGGTTAGTAATCATCATCATTAAGTGCCTTTGCTGACTGGCTAGGAGGATATGCCTCTCCACAATCTGTGACTAAACAGCATGCGTCAGTTCAATGTGACATCTTCCCCTCTATAACATGACAGAAGGCTGTCAAGATTCGTCTCTGGTTATCTTCCTGTCTTTTCCAACAATCTTTCCCATCCAATGTTCAAATCCTGTTCCAGTTTTCTTCTTCTCATTACATGATTTAAAAAAATACAACGATCATCTCTTTCTGATGTTTGTGATTAGTTGTCTTCAAGCGCTTGCCCCTTTGATTAGATCGGGGGTGCTATTTTGTGCTGCTCATGGAATTCCAAGGATTCTTATGCAAAACCACAATCCGATGTTTCAAGAGATTGTTTGAATTGTTTATTAACTGTTTTTTTAACATGATAATTTGAAAAGTATAGGTAGTAGCAGTAATTTTTCAAAAAATATCCTGTTCAACCCTCATGGTTATAATTAGGATATATAGTGTTCACTGAGTGCTAAGAGTATCATCATCAACATCAGGTGCCTTGCTGATTGGCGTGGGCTTTCATGTTTTTCCACAATCCGCGATTTCCTGCAGCAGTTCGTGTGCTGACACACCTTCGTGCCATGCAACAAGACCGTCAAGAATCTTCTCTCTCTGTCTTCCTCTATCCCCCCCCCTCTCCCCACCCCCTTCCACAGATCTTTCCAGTGGTCACAACATGTTCCATTTTCCCTCTTCTCATAACATGGCCGAATAATGATGAATGTCTCATTCTGATGTCTGTGATAGGTTGCCTTCAGGCTCCCCCCTCTTTCAAAACCTCTTGGTTGCTTTTTTTTGGCTGTCCAAGATATTTTAAGCATTTTTCTGATTAATAAATTTGAGCGAGGAAAGGAGTCGGCCAGGGTGTCCGAACAAGTTTCAGACTTGTGTAGGGTTCTAATCACTTTAGGTTGTGAGTGCAGAGACTGGCTAGCTTGTGCTATGCAGGGAAATGCGCAGGCAGATAGATTGGCCAGCTCTGCACCACTTGGTGGTGAATTCATGTATGACAAGCCAGATATCGTAACGGCCCTTTGGGAGCAAGTGAACAGTGCGGAGGCGCAGATAGACCTTTAGGGTCTGAGGAGAATTGCGCTGCGAAGAGTTACCAGGGGATCTGGCCGATGCTCAACACTCAGGGAAAGGATGAGACGGATATACAATCAGACGGTTCCTGGTGCCATTGGAAGTGGAACTCTTCACTTTCTGCTGATAGGTACGGAGCACTTGTGGGAGTGTCCTGAGTGCTGTAATGTTGATTCTTAATTCAACATTCTGTAAAATCACATCTCTGAGGCCTCAAGAAATTGTTTGGCCTGCTTACCGATTGTCCAGGATTCACAGCCATATGTTAAAAATGGATGTAGGTAGCAAGCGAGAATTCTTTTTCAACCTTTAGTGACAGAGATATATTGCATAAGATGTTCTTAAGATACTCAGAGTATATATACTTGTTATTTTATATATTGCGTAATTATTTATTTAACCCGAATGTTTGATTTTAATGTTTCAAATATTGCTTTGATTTGGGTTGTAGTGTTGATATAAATTGTATATGTATATTTAGATAATCTTACATTGTATTATTAAAAAATAGGATTTTTTTTAAAAACTGAGCTGAGTCAAGAATGAACATCACAGCACTTGGGGCACCCCCATGCATACTCCGTCCTCATTTTCAGCAGCCAGCGCAGAGCTCCAATACTGAGGGTACCAGTCACAATCTGGTTATATGTCCACCTCGCCCCTCCTCTGAGTGTAGTGAGCTGGCCAGACTCTCTGGTCACACCCAGGTGCCTCATTCTCTCCAGGCTATAATTTTAAAACAATTAATTAATTTAGAAAATATTACTAAAATTATGTCACTAAAATGATACAAATTTTTTATAATGTATTGATGAGTTGAGTCGGCTCTGTGGCTAAGTCAATGCGAACGCTTCATAATGCCGGGTTCAATCCTAGCAGCAGGTCATGCGCCTTGCGTTGGTTTAGACAGTGGTATCAGGGGGCCGGTCATCCAGAAAGAAATGGCAGAAGTAAATTTGCCTAGAGAAACCACACAACAGCAAGGGACTACTGGGGTTGGTTATGGAACGTCCTGTAAAGGACACGCAACTAACCAACTATGAGTTGAGTTGAAAGAACAGACATCGTAGTAGTCTAGACATTCACATAAGCGCTCCACCCCTATCTTCAGCAGCCAGCAAAGAGTTCCGTTTCAACTCCAGTGGTACCAATAACAGTTTGCTTGTTAATTGCGACTTGCTTTTCCTCTTAATCAAGTGTCGGCCAGATCCCATAGTCACTCCCTATGGCACCAAACTGTTACTTTAAAGATTCAGATAATCTTACTAACATTGTGTCATTAAAAATGTGAACTGCTCCTAGTATAATAGCTGAACATCCTCACCAATTTTATTTTTAGGAGAAACTTCTTCAACGATGGCATCTGCATTCTCTACCCTAAAAGTGTGGGGGTGCATGGAAGACCTTAAAAAATATAAAGAGCTTGTGGGTCTTATCGTTTTCTTTTTTTTTTGTTCACCGGTTGTAAGCTCCAGTGGAAAGTCTTGTTTATTCGTCCATTTGGTCTTTTGTTTTGCTCCAGGGTCTGAGTTTTGCACGAACATCCATTTTACTGGCTTTTTTGTGTGCAGTTAGTTGTTCGGTTCTTTCGTGATATCCTACCCCAGATGACGACACAGAAAGGTTTCCTGGCTTTCTGATACTTTTAACAACCCCAAAACATCTAGAACTGGTCCTAACCCCAACCCATTAAAGTCCCACTAGAGAGTGCAGGTAGGTCCCACAACTGCATGGAGCGTATCTACCACCCCCTGAAATATTACACTATCCCGTGACCTGTGGATTTCACCTATTTGGGGTAGGATATTAAAGCACTGGTTGTTCTTTGCCTCTCGGGTTGATGAGCTCCGACTTCAAAGGAAGCTCCCAATTAGTCGGCACCTACGACATGCTTGTTGGGAAAGCAGTGGGTCTGCCCTTCTTTTAACCACAATGGGGTCATAAAACCCACACAGGGATGGGTCTTATGTATTCAGGAACCATTGCTTTAAGACATCCTTGTTTTCTCGATCATTTGCTTTCCATAGCGAAGATGCTTTGAGAATTATAAATGCACAGAAGACGGAAATAAAACATAAAAACTTGTATTTATACACAGATAAATCTTGCACCAGTGATAAAAAGAAAAAAACAATTAAATTACACAGAATTATACTTTTTATATCATAATTTAATGTTACTGTATGCACCAAAACACCAGAACATGTAACATATTTTACAAGTAATAATTTTTACATAGAAAAGCACCTTTAGCTGTTGTAGTAAGTTGGTCATTACACATTGCATTGTTGGTCATTGCACTTCATCATTTAACAGTAAAATATTATTATATTTAAAAAAAAAACGCATACACTTATCATTCAAGAGTTAACTAGTATTATACAAAAGAAAAAAGACTTGTCAATAAATGCTCGATCATTACTCACAAATTAAAAAAAAACAAACAGATCATATACTTATATTATATAAACGAAATAACCCTATAAATCAGAAGAGATTCTGCGCTTGCTGCTGAAGATGAGGAGCATGCATGGGAATGCCCTGAGTGCTGTGATGTCAATTCTTGACTCAACTCTGGTGACAGATTATGCTCACAAGAAATTCTCATTGCCATGTAACTGACCAAGGCTGCCAGGTTGTAGCTTAAAATTTTCTTCTTTTTTTCCCTTAAATGTGGCCACTTGGGAGGCCAGATTTTCTCATCGAGTTCTGACCAATTAGAAGGGACTAAGGTAAGAATAAAAACATGTAATTGCTAGGATTTATGCAACAAAACAAAAAAATACCAACCAGACATTGCTTGAGCATGAAAGAGCACATTTTAGTGTTGCTTCTTTTGCACATAGAGGTAAAACCACCAGCTGCTGCGGTATGCCAGGACCAGACGTCGCACGGCTCAAGAAGTGTCTGCACCTCAACATGGCCATCTAAAAATGTATTCCCTATTGGCTAGCAAAGATGGAATCAATTTTTCACATGTACATCAAATATGTCTCAAGCTAACTCTGCTGCATGTGGCTCACCAAAGCCAACTTACCTACAGGAAATATCCAGGTTAATCAGAATTTCAATTTTACATTTAAAGAAAATGCAGTGCTTTCATTGATATTTCTTACATGTTAAAAATTCATGCATTTGCTGATTTCACACACAGACACACACAAGTTAGCTCCAAATCTTTAGAGAATGCTGCAAGCCAACCCCAACATTAGTCGGCTGTCTATGGATTTGCTGGGCAATTTTACATAGAGTAGTTTGCCTGGTGCTTTATTAATATTCTACCCCAGATGATGTCACAGGACAGTCCAACATTTTAGAGCATGGTAAGACTGGGTTTCCAGGCTTTTCGATGCTTTTAACCAACAAAAAAAACACACATCTAGAACTGGCTCTAACCCCAACCCACCTACATCCCATGAGAGAGTGCAGCTTAGGTTCCACGACTGCATACAGCCTAGATCCTATGAATGCATGCAGCTTATCTAACACCCCCCCCCCTCCCCCTGAAATATTAGACTGTCCCGTTACCTGTGGATTTCTCCTGTTTGGGGTAGGACATTAATAAAGCACCATTTGCCTTTGCTTTCTGCCAGCTCTCAAAACCTTTGTCGAAAATCAGCACAGAATTGTCTACTGCTAAATCACCTGCATCAGAAACCGAACCTAGTATCTTGGAATTACAAACCATGTTTGCAACCCCTAAACCACAAACAACAATATATACATTTTTTTTCAAAATCAAAAATTTGATGATGAACTGGCATTTTCCTGACTTTTCAGGCAATAATGTTATTTTTGCTTTGAGGATACATGGGATTCACAGCGATGGTGAGTGTGGCTATCAAAACCCACTTGCATTAGGAAAAGTCTTTCACCTTTATAACATGGGATTGGCTGGATTGGCTTTTTACCCCACCAGGACATCACACAAGCGATAAACACCCGATGACACAAAGTGCCACCATGCGGATGAGGATCACCGTGGAGAGGTCCCAGAAACCGCGTTCAGACATTTGGCCATAATGATGACCTGCCTATATTGCGGCCCCTGGCAATAGCCAGAGTGGGGCTTCAAATAACAAAAAATTACGTCCTAAGAAGGACGTAAGGAATGAATATAACATGGGATTTCATGATCATTGTTGTCAACATTTGTGTATCTTATCAGACGCTGAGCTCACCTTTCTGCAATGATTTCTTCTTTCATTCTGATGCAGTATTCTGGGAAATATTTTGGTGTATCTGAATTTTGCCCTGTGAAGTGAATCTAATGGACATACAAGCTGACTCAACAGTCCAGCTGTGTGATGCAAACTGAATCATCAATCAAGTTCTGTGAAGTGACATGAACTAAATCAATCAAGTTATGTAAAGTAAACTAAATTAGTATTCAGACTCTGTGAAATGAACTGTACTAACTTCAACAGCCATCACCTAAAAAAAGTTACACCCCAGTAAAATGAACTAAACACTCAAACCACTTGAAAAGAACAAAATAAACAGCCACACCCTGTGAAATAAACTAAATTGGCTGTGAAGGGAACTAAATAGCCACACTATGGAACATAAACTAAATCAGCTGTGAAGGGAACTAATTAAACAGTCACTCCTTACTAAACAAAAGAAAATAATTCAACAGTCACTTCCCCTGAAATAAACTGAATCAACGTCTTCGATATTCATCTTTCAAAGAGCACACAGTGTTGCAGTTCACAGCTATGCTATCAAATACAGTTTCAGAAAACCTTTAATTAGCAGCCTGTGCTTGTTATGGGATAGTTTGTATATCCTTTGGCTCAGCTACCTATCATAATTAACACTGCAATACCTAATGGCACAGAGCAGAAACTGACAAAATAAAGGAATTAAAATTAGAAATTATCATGGTGGAATGTGAAGAGTATAATTATAGTACTAAAATATTAACTGAATAACTATACAAATTCAGTCACAAAATTTACGTGGTTAGTGCCTTGTGGGACAGCATGAACAGTTTGGAGGAGCAGATGGATCACCATAATCTGGTGAGATTGGTGCAGTGGAGTGTGACGAGGGGTTCTGGCAGATGCTCAAGGCTCAGAGAAAATTAAAGACGGAATGCTGCTGGCACCATTAGTATCGGAACTTTTCGCTGGCTGCTGAAGATGGAGCACTTATGGGAATGCTCCAAGTGCTGTGATGTAAAATCTCAAATCAAATCATTCACAAAGCAGAGGGAAGTAAATGGTATGATAACAATCTAACGAATATGTCCGGTGGTTTATTAATATCCTACCCCAGATGACATCACAGAACAGTCCAATATTTTATGGGGTGGTAAGACTGGGTTTCCCGGCTTTCTGATGCTTTTAATGACCCTAAAACATCTAGAACTGGCCCTAAACTCAACCTATCTACGTTACACGAGAGAGTGCAGCCTAGGTTCCACAACTGCATGCAGCCTATCTAACACCCCCGAAATATTAGTCTGTCCCGTGACCTGTGGATTTTTCCTGTTTGGGGTAGGATATTAAAAAAGCACCAAATGTCCTGTTAACTGAAACCCAGTCAAAGAATAAAAGCAGACTAAAATTCTGCAAGAAAAAAATTCACCTTTAAAAGAGAAAGATAATTTTTATGGGGAAAGATCAAGAGGATATGGAGAGAATTGTGAAAAGTAAATGAAAACTTGTATGATTTGGATGAGGGCCTATGCTCCACCAAAGAATAAAAGTGTAGTAAAAAAAAAAAAAACCAGGCAGAATGTGGGGAACATGGAAATTATCAAAGTGAAATGTTGAGAATAAGAAATCAGCGTTACGAAAATAGAAAGGAACTATCATGGCAGAGTGTGAAGAGTAAAAAAAAAACTATCACAGGGGAATGTGGAGAGCAAGAAGCTATCACAGTGGAATGAGGAGAGTAAGAAACTATCACAGTTGAATGTGGAGAGTAAGAAACTATCACAGTGGAATGTGTAAGTAAAAGAAACTATCACAGTGAAATGTGGAGAGTAAGAAACTATCACAGTGGAATGTGGAGAGTAAGAAACTATCACAGTGGAATGTGGAGAGTAAGAAACTATCACAGTGGAATGTGGAGAGTAAGAAACTATCACAGTGGAATGTGGAGAGCAAGAAACTATCACAGTGGAATGTGTAAGTAAAAGAAACTATCACAGTGGAATGTGGAGAGTAAGAAACTATCACAGTGAAATGTGGAGAGTAAGAAACTATCACAGTGGAATGTGGAGAGTAAGAAACTATCACAGTGGAATGTGGAGAGCAAGAAACTATCATAGTGGAATGTGTAAGTAAAAGAAACTATCACAGTGAAATGTGGAGAGTAAGAAACTATCACAGTGGAATGTGTAAGTAAAAGAAGCTATCACAGTGAAATGTGTAAGTAAAAGAAGCTATCACAGTGCAATGTGGAGAGTAAGAAACTATCACAGTGAAATGTGGAGAGTAAGAAACTATCACAGTGGAATGTGGAGAGTAAGAAACTTATCAATGGAATGTGGAGAGTAAGAAACTATCACATTGTAATGTGGAGAGTAAGCATCATAGTGGAATGTGGATAGTAGGAAATTATCAGTGAAGAGTGTGGAAAAAAAATCATTTAAGTAAAATGAAAAGATAAAAGAATAAATAAAATTTGAATGTGAAGGGTAGGAATGGAATGCAGAGAATAAAAAAAAAAGAAACTTATCACACCGGAATGTTGAAAATTTAAAAATTATCGGATTAGAATATAGAGAATAGGAAAGTCACTAGAATGAGGAGAATACAAATTTATGACTGGATTTATGTGGATGATAAAGAGAAATAACAAAAAAATTATCCATGAAATGCATAGAATGAAACTTTTATCACTAAAATCTATAACTGGAAATGTTGACAAAAAGAAATAATTTAAATAAATACATACCATGACTAGGAAACTGATTGGAAGGGAAATGAAAAAAGATTTTAAAAAGAACAGAAACAAGCATTTCACTGAAGTCATTATGGAAGAAAAAGAGGATAAGACTCCTACCAGTTTCCAAATAATATGTTAGTGCATGGTGAAAGCAGTCCGTCAGACTGGCCGGTTCTGCACCACTTGGTTGTAAATAAGTGTATGACAAGCTAGATGTTGTACGGGCTTTTTTTACGAGAGTGAAGGGTGTGGAGGCACAAGTAGATCATTACGGTCTGAGGAGAATGGTACTGCAAGGAGTTACCAGGAGATCTGGCTGGTGCTCAACACTCAGGGAAAGGTGAGACGGATATACAATAAGCCTGTCACTGGTGCCATCAGAATTGGAAGTCTACAAATATGTGAATAATATAAAGACAGAATTGGAAGTCTACAAATATGTGAGTTGTATAAAGACAGAATTGGAAGTCTACAAATATGTGAGTCGTATAGAGACAGAATTGGAAGTCTACAAATATGTGAATAATATAAAGACAGAATTGGAAGTCTACAAATATGTGAGTCGTATAAAGACATGATGAGCTGCAACCATAGGCAAAGGATAGGACACCTTGATTAACTTTTTTACTGTCTATGCTCTGGTACTAAAGGAAAAAAGAGTGGAAGACAAAGTCAAGAAGGAGCTGAAGGAGAACAACAACAAAAAGAACAAAAATGAATAATGATTATTACATCAGTGGCATAAGAACAATAGACAAAAAACAATCGAAGAAATGATGTTCAAACCCACCAGGACCTTACAACAAGTGATAAACACCCAGTGATACAAAGTGCCACCATTCGGGTGAGAATCACCTGGGTGCAAGTTTCAGGAACCCATTCAACTTTGAGGTTATTTTAGGGACCCTGATAACAGCCAGCATGAGGCTTTAAAATAATGAAAAATTGTCGTCCTTATTGGATTGACAACAAGTAATAACAAAAACACTCCTACCAACTACATGTTTACATCACTACCTCTGCTTGACAACGTATAAAGGTTGAAAGTTCAAAGTAGGAAGGATCGACTTCATTGCACCGGGTTTTATCCCATAAGGCTCAGTCCCTCACCACAAAATAGCTAGCCGACTGCTGAGAGCGACACACAAGAGCATGAAATCCGTAGCTCCAGCAACCATCCCTAGGGATTTCCGTAATAATTGCACTCGTGAACTGAATGACAATGTGTCCTTCAGAGCGTGAGACAAATGGCGTGACCACTTTGCCACGGAGACCACTTTTGACAATGTATGCAAGGAGAGAGCAAATGAGAAAGAAATTTATGCAATCCCACCAGCATGAAACCAGATCATGACAAAGAACTTAAATAATTCACTTGTGTTAGATGACCAAATTTTTATCTATGAAATTTAAGAATAAATGTAAAATCATATAGTAGTATTTCAAACACTTAACAAAAAAAAAAATTATTGACTATTATAAGGGTTGACTTCATTGCAGTGAGTTTTATCCGCAGCAGCTCAGTATCTTTTAAAATATTTTCGTCTCATAAGGTTTTGAATAAAAATCCTTATTTTCTTTATGAAATTTTACCACAAAAACTTGCTGTGTTGTGGGAATTAAAAATGAATTAAAGATACAACATTTGGTTGCCAGATTTATTTAGCATACACTGACCAAAACGTAAATACAGTAAGACACTTGATGTGACATATGAGACATGAGGAATAGTCAGTATAACACATCATGCATTGTTTGGTTGGGCTGCTGACTAGCCAGGAGTGTGGCACACACAAAGCACAAACTCTCTAGCTCCAGGAACAGCCTTATGGACTGAACAAGAGTCTAAAACTGAACTCAAGACCTTCAGACTGCAAGGCAGACAGCTTAATCCCTTCACCACAGATCTTCTACATGTAAAAATACAACATGAAAATCAGTACATCATAACAATTATAATAGTTTGGACATATATGCAGAATGGGAAAGAATTGAACATCACAGCAGACATGGAAAGCTAAGAACCGTGGAGCCAATATCTGACAGTCCCTGAATGACAGTGGACTGTAGCAGAACAAAGTTAAATATAAAATTGCTGACAGAGAAGTCTGGCAATCTCTCTGGCAAACTTCTATTTTTCAGAGTAGAAAAGGGTCATCTAAGTAAGTAAGTGAGAAAATCAGTACAACAAAAGTGAATAAGTAAAAAATTATGCAAGTGACAAAGCCTTAAAAAATATACAGACCAAATAGCTTAAACATCAAATATTGGTTTTCTTTT
Source organism: Candidula unifasciata (assembly GCA_905116865.2). Lineage (NCBI taxonomy): Eukaryota > Metazoa > Mollusca > Gastropoda > Stylommatophora > Geomitridae > Candidula > Candidula unifasciata. The sequence continues at coordinate 41,149 of CAJHNH020002248.1, read as the reverse complement.
GCTGCTCCAAAATACTGGCATTCAAGATGTTAAAAGATTAATTCCCATAACTATTTTCCCTCTGACCTGCTAGCTCTTTAAGGTTTGATCAGCCATGAGAAATCAGATAAAAAAAGTAATTACTAAATATTTCACTCAGCCTCCAAAATGGTAACAACTGGAGCTTCTGTAATGACCAATGTAGCCATAAAACAAGTTCAGCTGTCTATTCTCCCAGTATGTTTCTGGTATACACAACATATAGTGTATACACAACACATTTATAGTAAAGCAAAACTGGAAATATATAGAAGAGATAAACATTATGTTTTTGCGGATTTTAAAAATGCGTATGATAGTGTACATAGAAACAGTCAATGGAATGCTATGAAGGACTTTGGAATACCAAAGAAGTTTTTTACCATGACCAAACTATGTAAGGAAGAAACTTGTAATTGTGTTGTGTCAAAAGCATAAATCCAGCACTGAATTATGAAGTAATTGTGTGTGTCAGAAGTAAAAATCCAGCACTGTATAATGAAGTAATTGTGTTGTGTCGGAAGTATAAATCCAGCACTGTATAATAAAGTAATTGTGTTGTGTCTGAAGTATAAATCCAGCACTGTATAATGAAGTAATTGTGTTGTGTCAGAAGTATGAAGGCATTATATGATGAAGTAACTGTTGTGTCAGAAGTATGAAAGCATTATATGATGAAGTAATTGTGTTGTGTCAGAAGTATGAAAGCATTATATGATGAAGTAACTCTGTTGTGTCAGAAGTATGAAAGCATTACATGATGAAGTAACTGTTGTGTCAGAAGTATGAAAGCATTACATTGTAAAGTAACTGTTGTGTCAGAAGTATGAAAGCATTACACGATGAAGTAATTGTGTTGTGTCAGAAGTATGAAAGCATTACACGAAGTAACTGTTGTGTCAGAAGTATGAAAGCATTACATGATGAAGTAATTGTGTTGTGTCAGAAGTATGAAAGCATTATATGATGAAGTAATTGTGCTGTGTCAGAAGTATGAAAGCATTACATGATGAAGTAACTGTTGTGTCAGAAGTATGACAGCATTACATTGTAAAGTAACTGTTGTGTCAGAAGTATGAAAGCATTACATGATGAAGTAATTGTGTTGTGTCAGAAGTATGAAAGCATTACACGAAGTAACTGTTGTGTCAGAAGTATGAAAGCATTACATGATGAAGTAACTGTTGTGTCAAAAGTATGAAAGCATTACATGATGAAGTAACTGTTGTGTCAGAAGTATAAAACTAAACTGTATAATGAAGTAATTGTGTTGAGTCAGAAGTATGAAACTAAACTGTATAATGAAGTAATTGTGTTGTGTCAGAAGTATGAAAGCATAATATGATGAAGTAACTCTGTTGTGTCTGAATTATGATATCAGCATTATATGATGAAGTAATTGTGTTGTGTCAGAAATATTAAAGCATTACATGGTGAAGTAATTAGGTTGTGTCATATGTATGAATCCAACACTGTATAATGAAGTAATTGTGTTGAGTCAGAAGTATGAATCCAGAGCTATATTGTGTCAGAAACACGAATCCAAACGATGAAGTAATTTTGTTGTTTCGGAAATATAAATCCATAACTATAGACAAACGTATCATGTCTGATAAGCAGCATGAATCTAGCACTATATAATGAAACAGTTCATGAAATAATCACACTTTGATCTGATCCACCCCTTGATTCAGCACCATGTGATGAAAGAATTATGTCTACAGCAAAGTATGAATCCAGAACTATGTTCACGAAATAATGTCTTCACTGAAACATAATTTAGTACAAAGTCTTGAAATAATCATCTTTTGACCAAAGTATGAATCCAACCTTCTTTGCCACAACATCCTCTCCCTCCCACATTCGTGCCAATAGTGGGGGGTGATACTTAAGCACTCTCATTTCCTGTCTTGGCCATTTCCAAGGCTTGATCATTAAGCTCGTTCAGGTGGTGCAGCCTGGCGTGCTCATACACAGATGTCAAACTGGTGAACTCCTCTAGGCACCAATCACAGGAGTGCATGCTGGGCTGAAGTCTCTTCTGTGAGGCTAGAATGTGGCCAGATCTAGCAGCTGGCTGGCATGTTAACAAACAAGAATCAACTGTGTTTTTGTCATTGTTGACATCTTTGAAATTGGGGTAATTCTGGTTGATTTCCTTTGCAGCAGCATGCCTTCCAGGGGGTTCATAGTCTGATGTTTGATTCGCTTTTTCATTTTTAACCAGCAGTTGATTTGTTTTATCGTTCTCATCCAGCATAAGATATGTTCCATCGTTCTCAACTGGCATAAGATATGTTTCATCATTCTCAACTGGCATAAGATATGTTTCATCATTCTCAACTGGCATAAGATATGTTTCATCATTCTCAACTGGCATAAGATATGTTTCATCATTCTTAACTGGCAGTTTATTTGTTTTATCATTCTCAACCAGAAGATATGTTTTATCATTGTCAGCCTGCAGTTGTTCTTTCTCACTCATCAAGAAATATGGTTCCCATTCATTTGGAATAAACTCTTCATGTGTAATTAGATGATCAAAAAAGGATGCCTTATGTTCAAACAAAGATTTGCAGAAAAGGCAATGGATATCCTCATTCAAATGGGCTAGCATCTGTAAGCGTGGAGCCTTAAATGGACAAAGTAGGCATTGAATGTATAGCATACGTTTTCTGGGATGCTTGATTCTTGCCTGATCCACAACAGCCTCCCTCACAGCCAGTCTTGGGGGCTGACTGGGTTCTGTAGCAGCATGTGCTGTGCGGTGATGATCTGTAAGTTGCTGCAAAGTGATAAAACACAAGGTACAATGGAAACATTTGAACTTTGGCTGAAACTCTTCATGTGTCTTTTTAATTTCCTGGCCATCGCTACTTTTCAGGAAATGACTGTAACACCTTTTATGTTTCATGAGGTCACTTGCCCATTTGCTGGAGTAAGAGCAGACATCACATCTGAACGGTTTGTCTTCAAAATGACTAAGTGAGTGTCTCTTCAGCATAGCTTGACTATGCGTTGTGAAAGAACAATGGAAACATCTCCAGACCATTTTAGAGGGACTATGTCCTGAGCTTGTTTTGTGTTTCTTGCTATCGACTCGAATGGCTTGTTTTGAGCTGGTCACTTGCAGATCTTTTGTCTCAGCTATATGATTATCATGGTCACAACTTCTATTTATACCACCACTGTTCTTTTTAGATAATGCTTTGCTGTCTGTCTTAGAGTAGTCATTCTGTGCTTCGGTATTAGATGATGGTGAAGCATTTCCATTGATAGACTGAGAACTGCATGAGGATGTTGACTGTAGGGATTTTCTATCACCCCTGCCTTTCTTTTTGTTGACGATGCTTCGCTTGCCAACACCACTTTTGCCAGACGCTCCACATCGTGTGAGATGTTTAGTAACATCCCACTTCCACTTGGTTCTGTAGGGACAGTTAGGGGTGGGACACTTGAATGGCTTTTCATCTGTATGAATCCTCCTGTGCTTTTCCAACTGGGAAAGACGGACACACGTAAATTCACATTCGGGGCACCGAAATCGTTTTAGTTTGGATCCTTCAAGAGTTTTTGTGTCTTTCCCCAAGGTTCGATTTGGCTTGAAAATGCCAATATCTTGGATGGCATATGGCAGGTATGGCACAGTTTTGTCTTTAGGGGACTGATAATTCTTTGCTGCAGTTTGGTCTGTGTTTTGCTCTATGGGTGTTCCCTCTGTACTGGTGGTATTCTTACATACAAAGGAAGCAGTCTGCATCTCTGTCATAAGATCAAGACTGTTCTGTTGGTTTGAACTTGTTGCCTTTTTTCCAGGAATTGCGCCAACAATCCCTTCCAGAGATGCAGCACTATTTAAATTGCAGAAGCCACTATCTACTTTTCTATCTTCCTCCTCCAACTTTGCTTTCTTTGGTAGTGGTTCTTTGTTTTCTTCTTCAGAACTTTTACTTGCCTCTTTTCTGTCAATTCTTCTGTATGGATTTGGAAGACTACCAGGTTCATGTCTTTTCTCAAAGTGAGACACCAGATCCCACTTGTGCATATATTTTGTGCCACAGACCATGCAAACGTAGGCTCTCTCCTCTGCATGTATCACAGAGTGTTTCTGGAGGTCTGCAGCCCCCTCAGCTTCAAAGCCACATCTGTTACATGTCAAGATAGTCCGGTCCAGTGACCCAAGGTCTTGATAACCTAGTTTTTCAATGATTTCCATGTCCAGCAGGTGATAGCACTGTTGTAAGCCATGGGGGATTTTCTTTACATCTTCCTTATATTTTGCTAATAACTGAAAATGGTGTATCATGAAATGACTGTTGAGATGATCCATGGATTGTAATGGAACTTTACAGCTGAAGCATACAACTCTTTTGTGCATCTGGTAGGATGTAAAACTTTCAGTGTTAGTTGAAAAATCAGACTGAGACAGCACTTTTCTTGACCAGGCAGTGCTAGATGAAGATGCTAAAACGTTCTGCCTCAAAATTTCAGGTACATTATTTTCTGAAGAGCTACTGTTTTTTGACAAATCCAGTGGCTGCTCTTGGTCTGAAGATAAAGTCTTGTCTTCACTGTGTTTTCTTGAAATGGGAGCATTTCGTGAGCTTTGATTGAGGCCATAGGAGAGATCCTGAATGTCTTTATCTGATGGACTACAACTGTGTGTAGGGAATTGAGGAATAGCCGCAGGGTTGCCAGGATTAGCCGTATGTGTTGTGATTAAAGAATCAGTTCCCTTGGTATGTTGAAGGGTGTTTCGAAAAGTCCAGTCAAATGCCATAGGCATGGTTGGGGATTTGTTTGACTGATGTGAGTAGAAGTCAGCAATGGTAGGGGGAGATGCATCCAGTCCTTTAATTTGTACTGATCTCAAGAAGCGGTTGTCATACAGTTTCCTTCCATGTTCTATGTAAGTATACTTGCCAGTTTGCATCAATTTATGCAGGCCAGGGAAGCTGGTGATTTTCAGTAACAGAACCTTATTGTGTTTTTCTTTCCAGTGCTTGTTCAAACTCTTTTTCCATTTGTATTTGTTACCACACTGTGAACAAGCAAATATTACACCATCTGCATTGATCACTTCAAAATATTTATTGGGGTCAACCTCCTGGCGAGTTTTCATTTTTGTTTTATCAAAGACTTTACCAGCTGGGTCAACTTCTTCACCAGCTGGGTCAACTAATTCACCAGCCGTGTCGAAGACTTCACCAGCCGTGTCGAAGACTTCACCAGCTGTGTCAAATACATCACCAGCTGTGTCAAAGACTTTATCAGACGTATATGCTGTGTTCACTAGAGATAGGGATGCACTGCCATCATCAGTTGGAGTTACATGATTATGTTTTTCAGGCTCATTAACTTCTGCCTTAATATATGTTGTATTTCTCTTAGGTGAATTCAGATAAGGTGGAACAAGGATGTAGTTCTCTCTCTCTTCTAAGAAAACACTGTCTGTTGAACTGTGGGATGGACTGCAGGAGGAGCTGCGTGATGAACTGTGAGATGAATTAAGTGGAGCTGCTGCTGTATTTACACAATTAGACCTTTTGTGGTCAATTAGATTCTGTCGCTTTAATGTTGCAAAATTGCAAATGGCACATTCATAAAAATTTTTCGTAACACTGTGGTCATTTTTTTGGTGATGTAGATACTCTCTAAAACTCTTCCATGTGAGTTCACGTAGCCCACACGAATACACGCTACATTTCAGAACTTCTCCCGCTGTGTTTTTATAATTAATTAACTCATCTTCACTATCTATATCAGCTTCATTGTGCTTGTCGTCAACATTAAATGCTGGTATGTTCTCACTCGTACTGGTGCTGCTGCCGCTACTGCTGCTGCGAGACTTCACAGGTGCCTCTTCATTTCTGTTCCCTAAAGAAATAAACCTGTAAGACTCTTCGGAAAGTCTGCAAGGAGAGACTGATGGTTTCCTCTGCAAACTGTACATATCAAGTTGAAGTTTAAATTTTGAATCTAAAATGTTTGCCTTGGATGGTTTCTTTGCGGTTTCGTTAACAGGAAGTGGCCCATCAGCCATACTGCTCTGGATACTATCTATTTTACTGCTTCTGTTCAAGTGTTAAAGTGAAGTTTATATGTTGTAAAACTTATGGAAGTACAGCCTTTACAGTTCTCTAAAAAAACTTTTAGAGTGATTAGTTTACAGAAGGCTTGTCAGCGTTATTACATAAGCGTCCTTAGATGTTCAGTAATTTTAGTTTTGTCTTCAAATACATTCTAATTCCTTTCATTTGCACAGATGAAACATCAGTGTCTGCACAAAGTAAAATGCTGTGAATCTTTTACAGTTATTTAAATAGTGTTTTAATTATCATAAAATGATTTCTTCTACCATTTTTGAAGCACAGCGTCTGTTGATTCAGTCCACTTTTTTGTTGTTTATTGCAGTGTAAAGCTTTTATAACAATTTTTAGCGCTTTTTGAAATGCACCTATTGCACATTTACCTAATCTGTGTTTAGCACTAGAGCAGCTCCAGAACTCAAGAGGAGCAGTCTTGTAAACATACGGCTTGCTCTTTCTGCAGAGCTGTGTAAGTGTATTGGAACTTCTTAGATTGGATGTATTAGGTTGCATGTCTGCAAGATGAAGGACGTCTGAAAACAAGCATCTTGGAGAAGCATAAATTAACTTTTTCCAGAATGAGTCTGACTGTTATACTTCCTGTCCAGCTCTGCCAGGTTGGGTCACAGCCGATCCTGATGCATCTATAATTAAAATCAAAACAATGTAATCCGATGAAAGATAAACATGACAATCATTTCAAAGATAAGAAGATATGCAGATTTTTAGACAGATACAGGTAGTCAGGCAGAGACAGGTAGTCAGGCAGAGACAGGTAGTCAGACAGAGACAGATATACACAGAGAGGTAGTCAGGCAAAGAGAAGTAGTCAACAGAGAAGTAGTCAGGCAGAAAGAAGTAGTCAGGATCAGAGATAGGTAGTCAGGCAGAAACAGGTACTCAAGCAGACATGCTGTCAGACACAGAGGGGTAGTCAGACGCAGACAGGTACTCAAGCAGACATGCTGTCAGACACAGAGAGGTAAGTAATACAGAGACAGGTACTCAAGCAGACATGCTGTCAGAAACAGATAGTCAGACACAGAGAGGTAGTCAGACACAGAGAGGTAGTCAGACACAGAGAGGTAGTCAGACACAGAGAGGTAGTCAGGCAGAAACAGGTACTCAAGCAGACATGCAGTCAGACACAGAGGGGTAGTCAGACACAGAGAGGTAGTCAGACACAGAGAGGTAGTCAGGCAGAAACAGGTACTCAAAAAGACATGCAGTCAGACACAGAGGGGTAGTCAGATGCAGACAGGTACTCAAGCAGACATGCTGTCAGACACAGAGGGGTAGTCAGACGCAGAGAGAGGTAGTCAGACGCAGAGAGAGGTAGTCAGACGCAGAGAGAGGTAGTCAGACGCAGAGAGAGGTAGTCAGACGCAGAGAGAGATAGTCAGACACACAGAGAGGTAGTCAGACACACAGAGAGGTAGTCAGACACACAGAGAGGTAGTCAGACACAGAGAGGCAGTCAGACACAGAGAGGTAGTCAGACACAGAGAGGTAGTCAGACACAGAGAGGTAGTCAGACACAGAGAGGTAGTCGGACACAGAGAGGCAGTAAGACACAGAGAGGTAGTCAGACACAGAGAGGTAGTCAGACACAGAGAGGTAGTCAGACACAGAGAGGTAGTCAGACACAGAGAGGTAGTCAGACACAGAGAGGTAGTCAGACACAGAGAGGTAGTCAGACACAGAGAGGCAGTCAGACACAGAGAGGTAGTCAGACACAGAGAGGTAGTCAGACACAGAGAGTTAGTCAGGCAGAAACAGGTACTCAAAAAGACATGCAGTCAGACACAGAGGGGTAGTCAGACACAGAGGGGTAGTCAGATGCAGACAGGTACTCAAGCAGACATGCTGTCAGACACAGAGGGGTAGTCAGACGCAGAGAGAGGTAGTCAGACGCACAGAGAGGTAGTCAGACGCACAGAGAGGTAGTCAGACACACAGAGAGGTAGTCAGACACACAGAGAGGTAGTCAGACACACACAGAGAGGTAGTCAGACACACAGAGAGGTAGTCAGAAGACAGAGAGGCAGTCAGACACACAGAGAGGACAGTAGTAAGACACAGAGAGGCACAGAGAGGTAGACACAGAGAGGTAAGACAGATAGTAAGACAGAGAGGTAGTAAGACACAGAGAGGTAGTAAGACACAGAGAGGTAGTAAACACAGAGAGGTAGTAAGACACAGAGAGGTAGTAAGACAGAGAGGTAGTAAGACAGAGAGGTAGTAAGACACAGGGGTAGTCAGACACAGAGGGGTAGTCAGACACAGAGAGGTAGTAAAACACAGAGAGGTAGTCAGAAACAAAGAGGTAGTCATACACAAAGAGTTAGTCATACACAAGAGTAGGTAGGTAAAGACACAGAGAGGTAGTCAGACACAGAGAGGTAGTAAGACAGATAGGTAGTAAGACAGATAGGTAGTAAGACACAGAGAGGTAGTAAGACACAGAGAGGTAGTAAGGTAGTAAGACACAGAGAGGTAGTAAAGACAGAGAGAGGTAGTAAGACACAGAGAGGTAGTAAAACAGAGAGAGGTAGTAAGACACAGAGAGGTAGTAAGACAGAGAAAGGTAGTCAGACACAGAGAGGTAGTAAGACACAGAGAGGTAGTCAGACACAGAGAGGTAGTAAGACACAGAGGTAGTCAGACACAGAGGTAGTAAGACAGAGAGAGGTAGTAAGACACAGAGAGGTAGTAGGACAGAGAGGTAGTAAGACAGAGAGAGGTAGTAAGACAGAGAGAGGTAGTCAAGACACAGAGAGGTACTCAAGCACAAGCATGTAATCAGACAGAGATAGGTACTCAATCAGAGAAAATTAATAAGACATAGTCAGACATATACAGTCAGAGACATGGTAGTCAGATATTGACACAGTTAGTCAGATATAAGACAAAGTCAGATTGAGGCAGTTAGTCAGACTTGGAAGTTAGTCAGGCAGAGGCAGTTAGACATAGACGGTTAGTCAGACATAGGACAAATAGTCAGAGGCAATTAGTCAGACATTAAAAACTAAGCTAGTATCAACAATGTAATCCACTGAACTGTGACACACACATGCACATAGGATATTCCTTCTCTTGAATTTTGTTCTTGGTCAATACAAGGTTCTGCTTAAACGTTAATTGTTCCTGTGTGTTTCCTGCCCTCTTTACACCTGCGTTTGCCTTTTTAGTTGCCCGTCAGTGAACTAATTATTTAATAAACACCCAACTTTTAAAATCATGTTGTGTGCTACAACATAAAGACGTGGGGTTTTAACCGGCATCATTAGTGTGGTTTCTGAGGAAGTGGTTAAGTTCCGTATGGGAATTCCCCCGAGTGCAGTGATTGGGCGGGAATACTACAGTTGACAGTCCACCCAAATTAGTTTGCAAGTTGTTTATTAAACATTTGGTGACCTAACTGAAAGATTAATGGTTGAGGTTTAGACGACGAATCAACATCATGGCACAAAGGTAGTCAACCCATAAGTGCTCTGATCTACTTCTGACACAAGCCTGAGTTTAAAGAATCTCAGCACCGGTAAAGGAAAGGCAAAAGAGAAAAACAGATACTGCACAACTGCCAGAAATAAAATTAGAAAAATGTTAGTCACCGGTAAGAACTGGGATTTTTCTACGTGGACTGCTAGTAATTGTGTTTAGTCTCTGGGTAGTGAGATCAGACGCCCGTGTGAATTGTCGCGCACGTAACAAAAATCCCTTGGCAGTTGGAATAGAAATAAAAAAGTAGCCTAGCTGCCCAGGCAAAATTTTGAGTTAAAAATCTACCCAAAGTATTTCAAAATACTCGCCGGTGCTACAGAGCCTGTGCACTGTGCTGAGCTTCTTCGGACTTGAGTTAGAAGAAGAACGGAACACTTATGGGTCACTACCCATATACAATGATGTTGATCCTTTGTTCAAACTTCAAGGATGGTATGGTGTAAACCTTTAGTAGCAGCTCGTATGTGACAACACGAAGGAGTGTTTTATTGCTTCACAGAGGTGCCACCCCAGTCTCCTGTCCCCAGGGTGGCGTGATCGTATCGTAATCAGTTAATTAAAATACATCAAATAAATAAATAAATAACCGTGTTTAGTCCTGCTAATTATGGTCTGGTTTTATTTTCGCCAACTTTAGTGGCTTGTATTATTTGCTGTGCCGGTAAGGAACGACAAAGGGCTCCTTAGCATCTTGTACAACGTAATTATTAGGGGAAAGAATAAACACGGGTCTTTCTTTATTCATAGGCTAGTAGCTGTCATTTTATTGTACGAAGTTTTTTCGCCAGGGACACAGATGAGTATCATTTATTTTATACATTAGAGTCCTATGTAGTCACTTCATAGTTGTCCTTTTTGTGCTGATGAAGGCTAATCGCCGCAAAGTCCTTTGTTTATTGTGATCGATTTTGTAAAGCTAACATAAACAATTTGTTGTTTCTTATAAACTTTTTCTCTTCCCTATAATTTTCTACTCCTTTTAAAAACTTTCTTATCTCAAGAGCCCAGCAAAATCGAGGACCGGAAACCACACAGGAGCTTGTTTAAAAATTCCCCATGGGCGTGGATGTAAACATGGCCACGTGTCAAGCAAGCTTTCTTTTTTTTTATTTGTGTGTATAGATAGATAGATTAGATAGCTAGCTAGATACATTAGATAGCTAGATAGAGAGATAAGATAGATAGACAGAGTGAGACAGAAAAACATGGAGTATGAAAATACAATCTTAACAGGGGCATAAAATATTTACAACGGAGAAACAACTGGTATTACACACATACAGCAGAAAAGGGAGCAATAAAGTATATTATACAGTATTATTATATACGTAAATGTGGGGATGGTGTCAAACCGAAGTAAAAATATGAATGCTACACAAACTTATTTGACAAGAAATCTTAAAGAAAATCTTTTTTTTCTTTTAAAGTAATTAAAGTGCGTGTCAGTACAGAAGATGTGGGTATCAGACTCCCCTGTGTTGTTTCAACAGTGGAAACCAAGAGCCTACTGTACAGAAAACAGTGGCAAATTTCCTGGATTTTTTAAAACGCTGCAACAGTTTTTTAACAAAAAGCTAGGGTTGTTTCTGTAGCAACAAGCAACTAATTCAGGGCCGTGGGTGGCTTGCCAGCCTAAGGTTTTAAAAAAGCCACATGGCTTGTGTTTGTTGTGTTCTTCTTCTGTTGTCGTCTGAGTGTCACCAGGTTGTAACCCAGTGTCGTGGTTTTCTGTGTCTTAAGCTCCTCGGGTGTGTTTGCTGTGTTATGACCTACAAATGATAGCAGGTTACACCAGACTAGTGTCACCTTTACGGATGCCATAATTATAGCTTTTTTTTTAAAAGTTGAACAGGGTATTTGGGATGTAGATCTACCTTGTTGGTCAACCGTCCAGACAGATCACTAAGAGATTTCAATATGGTATGGTAAACAAACGTTTAGGTAGCAACTTAAACTAATCGATCAAATGGTCGACTAACATATTAAGAGTATGTAATGAAGTCGTCACAAATCGCCAAGACGATTTTTTTTAAACTTCCCCCTAACCGACAGAAAACCCCAAATTTCTTACTAAATGTCGAGCCGCGTCTTCTAAAAGAGAGCCTAGATACAAAAACACGACAACACTTAGACCAGTCTTTAAGGAGAAAAAAAAATCCAGATGAACTCTAAACTCTGCTGTAGCGTCAACCATTTCTTGACGTCATAAATATCGACTGCAGCCGCCCATATTGTAAATAATACAGTAATATATTACTTATTACTAAGTTAGTAAACTAGAGTTAGGTTGGTATCAACAAAGTTAATGAAATAAATGTCTACATACCACAGCAGATCCAGAAGTTTATTTCTGAAATTCTGGGCACTTCTAAAAATTCATGCCAGAAACTAAACCACAACAAAAGCACAATAAATACTATAGACTTGACCGTGCACGAACGTCTTATCACACTGAATGTCCACTTATTACTGAAGGAAGAATAAGAACTCTGGTGGATCTACTGAAATTGAAACGAGGCTTTTTGGATACGCGGTATCGTCGTTTGAATCTGATTGGTTGTGGCAATGTTACGTCAGGTTGACCAACAGGTATCTTGACCGTCTCTTTATCCGTTCCGCGTGAGTGGACAGGTAGCGTGGGGTGGCCATATAGCGATAGGTAGAACAGTGGTGTTGTCGCTCTGGCTCTCACTCTATCTATCTATCTATCTATCTATCTATCTATCTATCTATCTATCTATCTATCTATCTATCTATCTATCTATCTATCTATCTATCTATCTATCTATCTATCTATCTATCTATCTATCTATCTATCTATCTATCTATCTATCTATCTATCTATCTATCTATCTATCTATCTATCTATCTATCTATCTATCTATCTATGTATCTATCTATCTATGTATCTATCTATCTATCTATGTATGTATCTATCTATGTATCTATCTATGTATCTATCTATGTATCTATCTATGTATCTATCTATCTATCTATCTATCTATCTATCTATCTATCTATCTATCTATCTATCTATCTATCTATCTATCTATCTATCTATCTATCTATCTATCTATCTATCTATCTATCTATCTATCTATCTATCTATGTATCTATCTATCTATCTATGTATCTATCTATGTATCTATCTATCTATCTATCTATCTATCTATGTATGTATCTATCTATCTATCTATCTATCTATCTATCTATCTATCTATCTATCTATCTATCTATCTATCTATCTATCTATCTATCTATCTATCTATCTATCTATCTATCTATCTATCTATCTATCTATCATGCAAAGACCGGGAAAGGCTCTTCTTCTCAGCGTTCGCCTTCTGTAAACTCTTGGGGAAAGTTCTGGTGGTTCGTCCATTTCTGTACTTTAAATCTTATCCAATTTTACTAAAGCAGACTGTTACTTCTTCGCCTCTCAGGCAAATGCACTCCGAGTTTAAAGAAAACACCCATAATTAGTCGACTTTTACGACATGCTTGTTAGGGATCTGTCTGTGGCTTCGGCGTTCCGAACGCGCTTCGTAATGACGGGATGCCGGGCTTGATTCTAGCTGCCAGGCGATTAGGAAGGAGACGTCGTGCGTTGGTTTTGACAGTGGTATTGAGAGCCGACCGTTCATTAACAACGGCACATTGGGACCCTTACCATGCCTTCAAACCTATTGGTCACAAAAGGCTAGACCACTACCGGCTCCAGCTGACGGGCCGTGCTGCTGACGTCACCGGGTCGGGCTAACGATGCGTTAACACAGCGGTTCTCAAACTGGGTGCCGAGCCACACTGGGGTGCCGTGAACGTATGCCAAAGCTGCCTCGGCAATAATCAAGAAAAGTCGGCTAAAAGTTGTGAAATTATTAAAGAAGACATGTAGATACTTAAAGGTTCACATTTAAGTTGTCTTCCCTCGCCACTGTCAAAAATAGTTTATTTCTTGTTTGAGAACCGCTGCGTTAACGCATCGTTAGCCCGACACTGGTGACGTCAGCAGCACGGCCCGTCAGCTGGACCTATATTTTATAGACCAAGTGGCACTTAATGGATGATGTGGTCACCATCACGCCGACCGTCTTTACTTCCCAGGACTGCACCAAGTACGCAATCAGGGCTGGATTGGACAATGGCAGGACACTTTCGAGACGATTGGAAATCGACCTAGATGCACTGATGACCTAGGCGTCTTAAGTGCCCTGTCTTGCTCAAATCTCTCTATAGAGCCTGCCGGTAAACGCTTTCGTGTCCGTTGAACCAATAAAAGGTTTCATCCGCACAATCATCCGAGTTCAGTCTTTGCATGCAAAGATTAACCAGGTATAGGTCGAATACCAAACCGTAATGTTGTGTCTACAGTACAACTAACATTTATTACAGGGACTAGACTGGTAAGGTAAAACGCAGAGTATGGTTCTATTTTTAATAGCCTGAGCCGCCCCTCCTCCCACTCCCTGATGTTTTCTCCTTGTAGTCCGTCCATTTCTCTTATTTCTTCAACGTCTTGCATGTATCCTATTACCTTTTAAACATGCAATCTTCACAACTGGACTGTTTGTATTGTTTAAGCGTCTGCTTCACTTACAGGTCAACCACCTGTTCACGCCTGAATGCCCGCACCACATCCAGGTCCATTGTCCTCATTTTAAGACAGCCCTTGGAAAGAGCCTCTGGGCACGCGTCAGGAAGCATAAACTGGACCTGACTGACACACTACAACTGTCTGACACACTAAAACTGTCTGACACACTAAAACTGTCTCACACACTAAAACTGTCTGACACATTAAAACTCTCTGACACACTAAAACTGTCTCACACACTAAAACTGTCTGACACATTAAAACTGTCTGACACATTAAAACTGTCTGACACACTAAAACTGACTGACACACTAAAACTGACTGACACACCACAACTGTCTGACACACTATAACTGTCTGACACACTACAACTGTCTGACACACTAAAACTGTCTGACACACTACAACTGTCTGACACACTAAAACTGTCTGACGCCGAGAACTCAGTCGCAGAGTACCACATTGAGGTTTACCAGTAGTAGAACAACTTGCGCTCAAGGTTGCGCAAGAACGGGACACATTGGGAGCTTGACTGTTTTGTGACCTTATCGTCGGGATAGTCTCAACCACACACACAAAGAGGGGGTGAGGGGGAAAAGGGAGTCTGAGTGGTCTCGAGGCATGGCGTGGGCCTCGAATGCTGGAGGTCTCAGGTTCAGGCCCCATTGAAGGCTGGCATTTTTTTTTTACATGGACTTCTAGTAATTTCCCCTGGTCTCTGGGTAGTAAGATCGGACGCCCGTGTGTATTCATTTTCCCCAAAGTGTTAACTCTGGTATCTATTACCTAGAGCCTGGGTGAACCCCGGGAACCGCCCGGTTTCGAACACCAGCCGTGGGCTGCAGCGAGTCGCAGCTGGATTTAAAAGCTAGTCTCCTACAGACTGCGCTAACGCTGCCCCCATATATTTTGGTCATGTCAAGCGCCACGACGAAGTGGGGAAAAAAACAATAGCAGAAGTCATGGTACCAGGAAAGAGAGGCAGGGGCCGACCTAACACGAAGATGGGCACAGGATATAAGTAAGTGACTCATCGAATATGAAAGTACACGAAGCAGGAGAGTTTGTTTGAAACCGAGTTTCTTTCAGGCAGACCTTCAGGAGAGCGACGTTCTGCAAAGGACCTTCCACATAATGATGAGGGTGACCATAAACCCCGATATCGTCAGGACAGTATCATTTTATTGTAGGTGGGTGCAGACCGTTGCATCGATACTTAACGTTAACTGAGACAATGGCATTTTTGTGTGTGTTTCTGTTTGTTTCTCTTTATACAACGGAACAACAACATGACACAAGGCTGGAACCCATAAGTGATCCGTTCTACTTCTGACTCAAGGCTGAGTCGTAAGAATCATATCGCAGTGCACGAGCTCCGTGGCGCCAGCGAGAATCCTGAAATACTTTGGGTAGATTTTAAACTCCAAACGTTGCCCGGGCAGCGGCGTTAGGCTACTCTTTTTCGATTTCCAAATGCCAAATTTTTTGTAACGCAAGCATCAATACACATGGGCATCCAATCTTACTACCCAGAGACCAGGAGAAAATTATTAAAAGTCCAGATGAAAAATATCCCAGCTTTCACCAGGGGCTTGAACCCAAGATCTTCAGCGCTCGAGGCGGACGCCATGTGTCGAGACCACGCAAAGGGCTCCTAGTCGCGTGTCAGAGGAGCCCAAACTGACACGTACTGACACACTGAAACTGTCTGACACTCAACAATACAGCAGTTGAAGAGTCGCAAGGCTACTGGTTGTCAACGCTGGGCAATTATGGAATACGTTGACACCTTGGGAATTGTGGGGTCGTGGGATAGAGTGGTTTCGTCTCTTACTTCTTCTTCTTCTTCTTCAGCATTCCGAGCCCTTGAGATTCATTGCTGCAGATGTCACTCGCCTTCGTTCATCTCTCTGGTTGGCCTTTTCTTTCCAGTTGGTAACACCAAGTGTTTGCAGGTCTGTCTGGACATTATCTCTCCATTATCTTCTTGGTCTGCCTCGTGGTCTACGACCATTCATCTCCCTTGTGTATACAGTTTTTACTTTTCTGTCATCTGACATTCTTTCACGAATATAACATGAAGATCAGCATCACCAAAACAGAAATTCTGAAAATAAGTAGAACACCTAATATACTAACTATTCAAGTTAACAACGAACAACTCAAACAAGTGCAGCAATTTAAATAGTTGGGGAGCATCTTCACAGATGATGGAAGAATTGATAGGGAACTTGAGGCAAGATGTCAAAAGGCGAACGCAGTAACTTACCAACTCTCCCCACTGCTAAAACACCCAAGCATCACTATGGCACTAAAACGACAACTGATAAATAGCATGTTTATACCAACCCTCTGCTACCAATGCCAAACCTGGTCCCTAACAAGAGTACAGGAGAAAAAGATCACGACGTGCGAAATGAGATGCTTACGTAAGGCTGCCAATGTCACAAGGAGAGACAGAGTTCGAAACGAGAACATTAGATCAATTGTAGGAACCACACAATGCCTGCAATACATAAAGAAGCAACAAATAGAGTGGTTTGGCCACTTGATGCGAATGCAAACCGACCAACTGCCTCTACGAGCATACAACGAACAGCACTACTGCCCTAGAGCAAGAGGCAGACCGAGAGTACGATGGATAGACAATATATCAGAGATCCCGAGGCAACACGGACTAACAACAACTCGTGCAACCCACCTGGCCCAGGATAGAAAACTGCGACTCCCCACTACGCTGTGAGGCAATTGTGGACAGGACAAGACAGACAAGACAGACATTCTTTCAACATGCCCCAACCGTCTGTTACCTCTCCTGATGCCAGTGATCAGTGGTGATTTAAACAGATTATTAATGTCTTTGTTGCTTCTCACTCTCAATTCACCACTGTTTGCATTTTTGATGGGCCCACTGCCAGATAAAAAACTTCATTTTATGCCAAACCATTTTCCAAGATATGCATACACAAAAAATGCCAAATAAAGTGTAACATTGTACACACATTACATCAAAAGCTCTAGATTGAATTCTTCACTGCCATCCTCACTGAAACCAGTGGAAGATACAGCGTAAACATTTTCGGATGTAAAATCTTTAAAAGTATTTTCTCAGGTGAGGTAAAGTCTTTGCAACTCATTTATAATGATGGCATATTTCTTGTTTCGAAAATCATCAATAAGGTCATCCTTAAGTGCAGGCGATATAATATTTTTTTAGGCATGAACATTTAGTTCTATGCAACAGTATATGCTCCAATGTACTCCCGCGACCATGCGCTCTCATAATTGCACTTAAATGATTAATTGTGTGTATTGCACAATGGCATGTCTTGCTTACAGCAAGTTGCAACTCTGCTGTTTTAACTCCTTCAGTCCCAAGGAGCGGATAATACATTTATAGGTTCCTACCCAGAAGCCCAAAGAGGGCAAGATGCACCGATTTTACGTTTCTCTTGACTACCCCTTGGGCCTATGATGCTAAACCGCTTGGGACTCAAAGAGTTACCTTTATTATTACTTTGTCTGTGTTTTATTGTTGTAATAAGCTGTGACTGGCTTTTTCATCCTGTTTTTCGGATTTTTAAGGATTTAAAATGCTACTAATTCTTAGTGCAACAGTACAGTGACACAGTTTACAACATGCTGCCTCTGATTCGTCTGAAGATCTTTTGAGCCATGTGTAGGTTTTCTTCCAGTTACTATTATACTTGCTATGTCATAAGATGCTTTCCATTTTTGGGGGGATGACGTGGCCACTGGTAAAAGTAATAAAATCTATCACAGATAGAACTAGGTCTATATCCTCTCTGTTTTCAGTCCTCAAGTAGTTTCTGAACAGTCTGAATCACTTGGTATCAGTGGTGGGTTTTGGTTTTATATCCCGAATTTATTCTAGTAGCTTAACATAAATTACACAGAACCTTGGTTTATCGAAGTCACGATCCGTTTAAAAAGACAACAAATACAATAAGAGATGGCGCCAATCTCTGTTAGTCCGTACCTAGACATCACAATAAAGTCAAACTGAAATAAAGATGTTAACTGTAGGTCTACATTGCTTTTAGTAAATCTGCGTGTTTCTAACGGAGGAACTATGAAGAAAATGTGATAAGAAAAGCCAAGAAAACCCCAATTATGCCAAAATATGCCAGTTCAATATCTTCTGCCAGTTTAATTTCAAATATGCAAAATTTGTGGATCTGGCATCAAAAATGCCAATATGGCAACCCTGCTACAGATTCGCAATAAGACTGTGTTCGAAAACCTGTAATAAGGCTTCATCTCTTTAAGTGTTCCAAGTTTCAGAGCCATATAAAACGACTAGTCTTATCGACGTTTGATATATTTTGATCTTGGTGTTGCGAGACAGACACTTTCACTTTAGCAAATGTTGAAGGGCATAGTGTACTTTGTTTCCAGATTGTATTCTAGATTGTATTTCTTCTCTAAGCATGTTGGAGCAGTTGAAGTTTGCCTCTCTTACTGAGGAACATTTTTGAATATACTTGTTTATTTACATAATAGCCTGTACGATTCTGCGATGTTATGTCAGTATATAGTCTTGTTTTGAACGACTTCGTGTCTGTATAAAGAGAATTGACTATACGATATCTTTCTGTGTATATAATTGCGTCTACAATATCTTCTATTTAAAAAACGAATCGTCCCAACATCGACTCTTTGTTTTTATGTCTGCATACAGAATCGTCTCTACCATTTAATGTCTGTATCTGTGTATGCATGCGTTTGTGTTTAAGCGTACATGGCCTCAGTTGACTGGTCTGCTTTCTTGTCCACGTCTCTGACTGTGTGTGTGTGTGTCTGGAGTGTGTGTCTGTGTGTGTGCCCGTGGCTGCGTGTGTGTTTGTGGTTGACTGTTTGTGCAGGTGTGTGTGTGTTTGCATGTGTGTGCCTGTGTGTGGCTGTGTTTGTCTGTGTGTCTCTGTAGGTGTCTGATTGTGTGGCAGCGTGTCTGTCTTTGAGTGTGTGTTTATGAAAGTGTGACTATGTGTGTAGGAGTGTATGTATTTATGTATGGCTGCATGTGTGTGTTTGTGTGTGTGTGTCTGAATGTGTCTGGGTGTGTGGCAGCGTGTCTGTCTTTGAGTGTGTGTGTGTTTGTGAGAGTGTTTCTGTGTCTGTATGTGACTGTGTGTGTGTGTGTGTATGTGACTGTGTGTGTGTGTCTGTCTGTCTGTCTGTATCGGAATGAGTGTGTATATGTGTGTGTATATGTGGGTGCATGTGTGTGTGTAATTGAGTGAGTGGGTTTTGCGTGTGTATGCGGCTGTGTGTGTGCGCACGCGAGCATGCGCATACATTTTACCACCCATGCTTTTGTGTTTTTTGCTTGATATTCATAATAAGCTTATTGTTACATGAACATAACATGCTTTATTGATTAAAAAAAATACAACTGCTATGTGAAAGATAGGTGCCTGGATGGGCTGAATGTAAGACTGGCCTGCGTGCCCAAGTTGTGACCCCCATCCGCCTCACCCTCCAAAACAAAACAAAAGTTCGTTCGTTCTTTCGTTCCACTGTCCACATCTATGTGCCATACAGTAGGGCCGAGTATAAATACCATCTAACAGCTCGAATTCTTACTGTGTTGTTTTTTTTCAGACATTTGGTCACTTCTCATGTTGATGAATTCCATTTTTGCTAATGTAATGGTCTCATCTGGGAGCCGCCGTGGTCTAACGGCTAGACGCCCGCCTGCTGATCGCATGATCGTGGGTTCGGTTCCTGATTCGTGGGGGGAGAGGGGGGGGGGGACTAAAAAAAAAAAAAACACAAAAAGACCTTGCTCCCAGGTGACCCAGCCTTGAGTGGGTACAAGGTTTAGTCCTTGGAAAAAAAGGCGACCGGCGTGATGCTGATCACATCACACCAAGTGCTGTTTGGTCTATAAAATATAGGCCTAGTCCTGAAAGGCGAGGAAAAGGGGTCCTTTACTTTTAATCGTCCTATCTGCACATCCACTTCCATATGTGGGTTGCGGTCCAATTATGTGGTGGTGATGGTGGTTGGGGGCGGTGGTTGGGGGTGGTGGTTGGGGGTGGTGGCTGGGGGGGGGGTGGTGGCTGGGGGTGGTGGTGGCTGGGGGTGGTGGTGGCTGGGGGGGGGGTGGTGGCTGGGGGCGGTGGTTGGGGGTGGTGGTTGGGGGCGGTGGTTGGGGGAAGACCAGCTGACTCCGTACTATGTGTGTCGTACGAGTCGACTAATTAGGGATGTTTCATTTGAGAGGTAAGAAACAAACAGTCCAAAGAAGCCAGATCTGTGAAACGTATGAGCATGCAAAAGTCAAACTCTGGAGCAAGACCAAAGTCCAGAAGTGGGCGAACAACCAGAACTTACCAGAATTTACAGTTGATAAACTTATGACAGTTCCCTTCATTTAACCTCGACATCAAAGCTTCTATCAGTCGTTTGAAAGAACCCTATGCCACGTGTCTGAGATCCCAAAATATGCTTCTTGGCAGCCGAGTTAACACTTACAAACTCCCAGCTTTCCACGGCCTGAACAAAGAACCAGTCAATTATCCCTTTTTTGCCCTCCCTCTTACTCTATATCTTTATTTAACACGGAAACAGACAAGCCAAAGAATAATAAGCCCACTGGAAGACAAATAACACTAGCATCGATAAGAAAGAAACGCCCCCCTGGCAATATAACAACCTCGAGACAACCGGAGTTTGGATCTTTTGTTGTGGTCCTTTGTGTTGTCCGCTTTAGATGCCAACAACGTGGCATGGTTTACTTGAAAATTAAGTTGTTTGTTTAACTAAACACCCCTCGGTCAAGGCTCTTTTAATCTGGGAAAAGTCCAGAGCTAATCCTCTTGTTGGATCTCAGTGTAAAAACCGGTTTTGTACCTGCTCGGGTTATTTGTCCTTGACTATTCAGTGGTGCAATTGCATACAGCTGCCATAACTTTACCGCAGAACAATTAAAGTATGGAAAGGTCAGCACGGCATTATTTAGTGCGCGAAATCTTGTTGAACGTGGCCAGACTTTTCGCTCATTAACAATGAAACAAGTAGGTTTTGAGGAGGGAGTCTGGTGAGAACTCTGATGTTGGGTTTGGGCTTCAAGAATAGGGGCTAGTGGTACTAACCCAAAGCCTTGTTTAAGTGCGTAATTAAAAAACCACTGAATAGCAAATAAATAGAATATTATATTATAAATATTATGAAACGTACTACACCTTAGAAGATCAGCTACAAGAGCAAGAGGGCGGCCTCGGAAACATGGATCGACAACATTAAAGACACTGTACGCCTTCGCGGCTTGACAATAGCCAGTGGCAGCCAGCTTGCAGCGGATCGGAAATTATTCCTCCCCACGGGGATCAATGGCAAAAGTAGTTATGATGATGATGATTAAACAGCTACTTAGAGAACCTATGTGCATGGTCAGGAGTGTCTCTTAGTTCTTACAAACTTACCGAATACAGTTTTTCTAGGGTGCTCAAGAGGCTGTTGTGGTGCTCTAGGGGCTGTTGTGGTGCTCAAGAGGCTGTTGTGGTGCTCTAGGGCTGTTGTAGTGCTCTAGGGGCTGTTGTGGTGCTCAAGGGGCTGTTGTGGTGCTCTAGGGGCTGTTGTGGTGCTCTAGGGGCTGTTGTAGTGCTCAAGAGGCTGTTGTGGTGCTCAAGGGGCTGTTGTGGTGCTCTAGGGGCTGTTGTAGTGCTCAAGAGGCTGTTGTGGTGCTCAAGGGGCTGTCGTGGTGCTCTAGGGGCTGTCATGGTGCTCTAGGGGCTGTCGTGGTGCTCTAGGGGCTGTTGTGGTGCTCTAGGGGCTGTTGTGGTGCTCTATTGGCTGTTGTGGTGCTCTATGGGCTGTTGTGGTGCTCTAAGGGCTGTTGTAATGCTCTAGGGGCTGTTGTGGTGTTCTAGGGGCTGTTGTGGTGCTCTATTGGCTGTTGTGGTGCTGTTGAGGTGCTCTATGTGCTGTTGGGGCGCTCAAGGTGATGTTGTGGTGGTCTAGATGCTGTTGGGGTACTCAACGGGCTGTTGTGGTACTCTAGGGGAAACAGTGCCGATCAGGACAAAGATACAAACAAAGTATATTCATCCCCACTCTATGATACCAGTGTCAGATGTGGTCACTTACAACAAATCAGGTAAAAAAAAAAAATAGTAACCTAGAATATAGATTACTGAGAAGGGTTACAAGAGTTTCCAGGAGAGATGAAAATCAGGAAGGAGGTCAAAAGAGAACAAAGTCACCATAGAACCAATTCTAAATTACGTACAAAAGCAGCAAATTAAATGGTGTGTCCGCTTAGAGCAGTGGATCTCAAACTACCTAACGCCACGACCCTTTAGTAATAATTCAACGGTCTTTATGTCACGTTTCATATTCATGAATCTCCCACTAAGTGTTCATTGTCAACTGACAGCGATTCCAGGGCCTGTTTCCTTTTCTCAAAGTCCCCCCCCCCCCCCCTTCCCTCCCACTTTTTTTCTTCCTTGCCGAGTATGTGCAGCATCACAAATACGATGATTGTCGTACGTCAGACAGACGCTAGACTAACAATCTTTATCTAAAGATGATGTACAAACAGTCTACCGATGAGAAGAACCCTTTACACAATTTTGTCATAGAATTAAACAAAAAATGTTGACAACCTTCTACTGCTTTTACTCCTACGAACTTATGGCTGTGTCCACCATGGGGGGGGGGGGGGGGGGGGGGAGACAACCAAGTTCTGTGTCCACCATGGAGGGGGGGGGGGGGTCGGGGGCAAGTTCTGACTGTGTCCACCATAGGGGGGGGGGGGGGGGGTCAGAGGGACCAAGTTCTGGCTTTGTCCACCATGGGGGGAGAGGAGGGGGGGGGGAGACAACCAAGTTCTGGCTGTGTCCACCATAGGGGAGGGGGTCAAGTTCGGCTGTGTTCACCATAGGGGGGGGGGGGGGGCAAGTTCTGGCTGTGTCCACCATAGGGCGGAGAGGGGGAACAAGTTCTGGCTGTGTCCACCATAGGGTGGGGGGGGGGGAGTTCTGGCTGTGTCCACCATAGGGTGGGGGGGGGGGGGGAGTTCTGGCTGTGTCCACCATAGGGAGGGGAGGGGTCAGAGGGACCAAGTTCTGGCTGTGTCCATCATTGGGGAGGGGGGCAAGTTCGGCTGTGTTCACCATAGGGGGGGGGGGGGGCAAAGTTCTGGCTGTGTCCACCATAGGGTGGAGAGGGGGGGAAAGTTCTGGCTGTGTAGACCATAGGGTGGGGGGGGGGTGTTCTGGCTGTGTCCACCATAGGGTGGGCGGGGGGCAAGTTCTGGCTGTGTACACCATAGGGGGGGGGCGAGTTCTGGCTGTGTCCACCATAGGGAGGGGGTGGGGGGGGGAGGCACAAGACGAATTCGTGCATGTAATCCAGTATATGGCCCAGACATATCTGAAGCATTATCGTACAAATGACCACGGGAGTTTAATAGAAAGAGACAGACAGAGTGAGAGGCAGAGAGAGACAGAGAAACAGAGAGATAGAGAATGAAAGAGACAGAGAGTGAGAGAGAGACAGAGAGACAGAGAGAGACAGAGAAAGAGAGTAAGAGACAGAGAGAGTGAGATGCAGAGAGAGACACAGAGAGAAAGTGTGAGACAGAGAGAGACAGAGAAAGACAGAAAGAGACACAGAGAGAGACAGAGAGAGACAGAGAGAGTGAGAGACAGATAGAGAGATAGAGAGAGACACAGAGAGAGAGACAGGGAGAGAGACAGAGACAAAGAGGGAGACAGAGAGAGACGGAGAGAGACATAGAGAGAGACAGAGAGACATAGAGAGACAGAGAGAGTGAGAGAGAGTAAGAGAGAGACCGAGAGAGAGACAGAGAGAGACAGAGACAGAGAGAGTGAGAGACAGATAGAGAGATAGAGACACATAGAGAGAGACAGGGAGAGAGACATAGACAGAGAGGGAGACAGAGAGAGAGAGTGAGAGACACAGAGTGAGAGAAAAGAGAAATAGACACAGAGAGACAGAATGAGAGACAGAGAGAGAGTGAGAGGCAGAGAGATAGAGTGAGAGACAGAGAGATAGTGAGAGAGAGAGAGAGAGCGAGAGAGAGACAGATAGAGACAGAAAGTGACAGAGATATAGACAGAGAGACAGTGAGATACAGAGATAGAAAGTGTGAGACAGAGAGAGAGTGAGAGAGACAGAGAGAGAGAGAGAGAGAGATAGTGAGAGACAGATAGAGAGATAGAGAGAGATACAGAGAGAGACAGAGAGAGACAGAGGGAGACATAGAGAGAGACACAGAGACAGAGACACAGAGAGAGACGGAGAGAGGCAGAGAGAGACACAGAGAGAGACAGAGAGAGAAAGAAAGAGAGAGAGAGAGACTTTCAGGTGTGCTGTGCAGAGAAGGACGCTTTGAGGTTTATACAACAGATCAACAACATGACACAAGGGTAGTAACCTACAAGTGCTCTGTTCTTCTTCTAACTCAAGTCTGAGTCCGAAGAAACTCAGCCCAGTGCACGGGCTCTGTAGCACCGACGAGGATTCTGAAATACTTTCTGTTCCTAGACGGGCTGTACTAATCCGTGAACCACCGCAGTGTAGCAGCTAGACGCTTGCCTGCGGATCAGAAGGTCAAGGGTTCGGGACCTGAGGGGATCAGCCTTTCTTCCAAAAATGACCTTGTCTCTCAGGTTGGCCCAGGTAGCAGGTTTAAGTCCTGGGAAGTAAAGGCGGTTGGTGTCATGGTGACCATATCTCCCACCAAGGGCCGAATGGTCTTTAAAATATGGGTCACGCCCTATATGCCCAGTACGGCCTTTACACCAACCGTCACCCATTAAAAACAATATCCCAGGCTGTGAACTTCACGCTTGAAAGCACACTGAATAATCGTAGACTCAACCAAGTGTGAAAAGGGGGTGGTCTTGAAGCATGGCGTCCGTCTGGGGTGCTGGAGGTCCCGGGTGCAAGCCCCGGCGAAGGCTGGGATTTATTTCATGTGTACTTGTAGTAATTTCCCCTGGTCTCTGGGTTGTAAGATGTGATGTAGTAATTTCCCCTGGTCTCTGGGTTGTAAGATGTGATGTAGTAATTTCCCCTGGTCTCTGGGTTTGTAAGATGTGATGTAGTAATTTCCCCTGGTCTCTGGGTTGTAAGATGTGATGTAGTAATTTCCCCTGGTCTCTGGGTTGTAAGATGTGATGTAGTAATTTCCCCTGGTCTCTGGGTTGTAAGATGTGATGTAGTAATTTCCCCTGGTCTCTGGGTTGTAAGATGTGATGTAGTAATTTCCCCTGGTCTCTGGGTTGTAAGATGTGATGTAGTAATTTCCCCTGGTCTCTGGGTTGTAAGATGTGATGCGCGTGTGAATTGTTGCCCACCAACAAAATCCATCGGCAGTTGGAAATCGATAAAGAGTAGCTTAACGGTGCTGCCTTGGAAAATTGTTGGAGTTAAAAATCTGCCCAAAAGTATTTCAGGGTCCTCGCTGGTGCTAAGAAGTTCGTGCACAACTTATCAGAAGACACCAACTCTTCTTCTTTTTCTTTGCGTTCGGTTTCTTATGCTCAGATCAGACCATCAGATGGGTTGCCTCTATGAACTCACATGTCTGTAGCAGGTCCTTCATCGTTCCCCATAGCTTGCTCTGCACAGTTTGCTCTTGAGACCAGGTATCTTTTCGAAGCTGTGTGTAAAGTGGGCAGGTCTGCAGAATGTGCTGAGGTGTTTGTGGTACTGTTTGACAGGCACACTGTAGGGACTGTACAATCTTTATTTTATGCATGTGGTAGTTGAGCCTGCAGTGTCCTGTTCGTAGATGGACAATTGTTGTATGTTGCTTTCTGTTGAATTTGCTGATGACGTCTTGTGGATGTTAACTGTTTGTTCTCTCCACAATTCCTTGTATTTTCCCTTGAGTTTTGATTTATGATAACGATAATGAATGGGTGTGTTGTTTCTCATTTGTTTAATTTTTAGCAAGTCTGTCTGTCTGCTAACTCATTTCCTGGTATGCCGCAGTAAGCCAGCTACGAGTCTGTTTAGCTGCGGGTGAGTTCTCTTTCCATGTTGCCTCGTAGATCCCCCTGAGTCGTTTGGACGACTGACATGGAGTCACAAAGGAAAAAAATTTTGCTGTTTTAAATTTTTCTTTCTCTTGGCTGAATCAATAATTGCTTGCTGCTCTGACCTGAAGTTTGTTGCGAGTTTTCCGGAGGCGCATGACGTTTCTGGCCTGCACGGAATTAGCTTAACAAACAAAAACTTTTGCGTTACGATAATAATTATGTTCATTACCTAACTCAATGTTTGAGATATCCGTGACTGTTCTAGCGGTCGCACGATTCGATACAGTCGAACTTAAATGCGTAACAATCAAGATACATGTCGTTTTTACGTCTTTAAAACCCTTTGATAGAGTCCTAGATGCTCGGTAAAATCTAGTTCGTTTCGGATACAGCTGGATAATGTTGTGTAGAGGTTTAGGGTAGGATTATAAATAAATAGAACATCGAGTTCTTTTTAATTTATTTAGACCAAAAAAAAAAAAAAAAAAAAAAAAAAAATTACGTCATAAGAAAAAGGAAAGCAATTAGCTAGGTGATAAATAAAGTTAGTTGCGTATCCATTACAGGAAGCTGCAGAACCAATCCCAGCATTTTTAGGCTGTTGTGGTTTTTCTATGCATATTTTACGTTTAGTAGTTTGCCATTGCTTCATGATCGGTCAGCTCACGGTAAAACCGTCCAAACCAACGCAAGACATTCATGCCCGTAGCTGGGATTGAACCTGACAACCTGGCATTACGAAGCACGTTCGCAACACATAAGTTAAGACGCCGACTAAGTGATCATCATCATCATCATCATAAACCGCTTCTGCCGTTAAGCGCCATGGAGAAGAATAATTTGCGATCCAGTGTGCGTGGCTGCCACTGGCTATTGTCTAAGTGATACATAGTTTAAAAATTTCGTTGCGTATATGTTACAGGACGCCATAGGATGAGCCCCAGCATTTCTGGATGTTTATGGTTTTACTATTCAATTTAGTCAGGTAGATTGCCATTGTCTCCAAAGTGATGGCGGTACCTCCAAGAATGTCTCCTCTCGAATTTAACTCTTGTAACTTTTAGATGCTTACTGAATAGAGTAGCGCAGAAAGAAACAGGTGATAAGTGGGGAAAAAAAGTAGATCCCTTTTCACGCTTTAGGCGCATCGGGCATATAGAAAAAAAATGACCTTGACTCCCAGGTCGACCCAGCCTCGAATGGGTACCGGGTGCAGTCCCGGGAAGTAAATGCTGACCATAATGCCGATTGGTCTATAAAAATATAGGTATAGCCATATATGCCCTATACGCCTAAAAGCTTTTGTTACTTTTGGTAACATCTAGCTCAGCTAAAGATTAAAGAATTCCTGGCCAAACATTCCCTTGTGTTAAAGATTTGGAGAAGACTTGGTCAATATTCTTTTCTACCAAAGGTCGGAAACTCATTGCTCAACATTAAATTTTTCTAAACATTGGAGAGGACTCAGTGAACATTCCATACTGCTAAACATTGAAGAAGCCATGTAAATATTGTGTAGGTATCAACATTTCTGACTAGGATTGAGCAAGTACGCTATTGTTTTAATTAATACGATGTTTCGCTTGTGAAACGATTAAATACACTTTCTAATCCCAGGCCTGCAAGGAGAAATTATGCTTAAAGATTCAAGACAAATGACTGGTAAATATCTTCTTCTTCTTTTTTAGCATTCCAAGCCCTTGAGGTTAATTGCTACAGATATCACCTGCCTCCATTCACTCTCTGTTTGGCCTTCTCTTTCCAGTTGGTGACACCAAGTGTTTGGAGGTCTGTCTTCATATTATCTCTCCATCGTCTTCTTGGTCTGCCTCGTGGTCTATGGCCATTCACCTCCCTTGAGTAAATATCTTACGTAGCCCAAACATTTAGAAAATTATGAAAATGTCCAAAGATTGAGAACATTCATAGGCATTGAATAAGATTAGAGTCGACGACACCAACCATTTGAACCAAACATACTCTACAAAATGGCCGCCGCGATGATGTCAATATCAGAGTCCATGCAGGCATCAATGGTTCTGCAACAGCAGATGTACTCACAGCAAATAGACCAACCTTCATCCACACAGCCAACCAAGCGAGTCGGGTTCTTCGTACAGATTCTGCTGGTGTCCGCTCTCTTTGGGATCGAAACAGTGATCGCATTTGAGCAAATTTACCAGATTTTGTTGTGAGTAATCGGACAGTTTTTGTTTCGTTAAAATTACGAGTAGCTTGATTAATTTCGTTATCATTTGCAGTTTGTTTTTATATATCTCATAACTTGTGGCGTTGATAGTAATGTTTGTACCCAGCCATTTATACATCTCATAACTTGTGGCGTTGGTAGTAATGTCTGTACCCAGCCATTTATACATCTCATAACTTGTGGCGTTGGTAGTAATGTTTGTACCCAGCCATTTATACATCTCATAACTTGTGGCGTTGATAGTAATGTTTGTACCCAGCCATTTATACATCTCATAACTTGTGGCGTTGATAGTAATGTTTGTACCCAGCCATTTATACATCTCATAACTTGTGGCGTTGGTAGTAATGTTTGTACCCAGCCATTTATACATCTCATAACTTGTGGCGTTGGTAGTAATGTTTGTACCCAGCCATTTATACATCTCATAACTTGTGGCGTTGGTAGTAATGTTTGTACCCAGCCATTTATACATCTCATAACTTGTGGCGTTGATAGTAATGTTTGTACCCAGCCATTTATACATCTCATAACTTGTGGCGTTGATAGTAATGATTGTACCCAGCCATTTATACATCTCAAACTTGTGGCGTTGATAGTAATGTTTGTACTCAGCCATTTATGCATCTCATAACTTGTGGCGTTGATAGTAATGTTTGTACCCAGTCATTTATACATCTCATAACTTGTGGCGTTGATAGTAATAATTGTACCCAGCCATTTATACATCTCATAACTTGTGGCGTTGGTAGTAATGTTTGTACCCAGCCTTCTATTTATATATATCATAACTCGTGGCGTTGATAGTAATGTTTGTACCTAGCCTTCTATTTATATATCTCATAACTTGTGACGTTGATAGTAATGTTTGTACCCAATCTTTCTATTATATATCTCATAACTCGTGACGTTGGTAGTAATGTTTGTACATAGCCTTCTATTTATATATCTCATAACTCGTGACGTTGGTAGTAATGTTTGTACCTAGCCTTCTATTTATATATATCATAACTCGTGGCGTTGATAGTAATGTTTGTACAGCGCCTTTTATTTATATATCTCATAACTTGTGACGTTGGTAGTAATGTTTGTACCCAGCCTTCTGTCTCATGTACGTTCAATCATTCAGACACAGGTGATCTTACATGCCATGATGACAAACTGTCCAAGATCTCTCTCAGCCTCCGTCTGCTTCTTTTCCCCTCCACATTTCCTACCGTCACAATGTACTGCAGTGTTCTCCTGCTCACGAAGTGACCAGGCAGTCCATTAGAAGTGAGGTCGAATCCGGCCAGTGATGACCACTACTTGTTGACCCAATGGACACGTCATTGTTCTCTTCCTCAGCTCAGGATAGGGCATAACCCCGACCGGATCCAGTTGACCAGCCGCGCTGCTGACGTCACCGGGTCGGGCTAACGATGAGTTAACGCAGCGGTTCTCAAACAAGAAAAACACTTTTTTTCCCGACAGTGACGAGGGAAGACAACTTAAATTTTAACTTTTAAGTATCTACATGTCTTCTTTAACAATTTCACAATTTTTAGCCGAATATTCGGATTATCACCGCGGCACCCCTGGCTTACGCTCACGGCACCCCAGGTTGCCTCGGCACCCCGTTTGAGAACCACTGCGTTTACGCGTCGTTAGCCCGACCTGATGTCGTCAGCAGCACGGCCCGTCAGTTGGAGCCGGTCGTAGCGTAACCACCTTAGGCATCTGTGTGTATACACCACATGACAGTTCTTTGTATAGTCTGTGTGTACACACCACATGACAGTCCTTTGTACAGTCTGCATGTACACACCGCATGACAGTTCTTTGTACAGTATGCGTGTACACACCACATGACAGTCCCTTGTACAGTCTGCGTGTACACACCACATGACAGTCCCTTGTAAGTCTGCGTGTACACACCACATGACAGTCCTTTGTACAGTCTGCGTGTACAAACCACTTGACAGTTCTTTGTAAAGTCTGCGTGTACACACCACTTGACAGTTCTTTGTAAAGTCTGCGTGTACACACCACTTGACAGTTCTTTGTAAAGTCTGCGTGTACACACCACATGACAGTCCCTTGTACAGTCTGCGTGTACACACCACTTGACAGTTCTTTGTACAGTCTGCGTGTACACACCACTTGACAGTTCTTTGTAAAGTCTGCGTGTACACACCACATGACAGTTCTTTGTAAAGTCTGCGTGTACACACCACTTGACAGTCCCTTGTACAGTCTGCGTGTACACACCACTTGACAGTTCTTTGTACAGTCTGCGTGTACACACCACTTGACAGTTCTTTGTACAGCCTTTTTAGTGTCAATGTCTGCCGCCTGTAGCTGTATATTGTGTTTCATGGCTGTCATACTCAGGTTTGTCTTCTCCTCCTTCTTTTCTCTTCTCCCTGAATGCCTCGCGGCGTCAGGACAAGAAGAAATCTCTGGGACGGGCCCTTCTGTTCGCTTCGTATAAAGAACTTTTCAGTGTCTCTGATCTTTCTGCGGTCCATGTTCTGCTCTGACTCTGTTACAGCTGTATCTGTATAACATTACTCTCTATGGTGCCCTGTCTGCTGCCAATCTTGTTACATGGCCAAACCATTTGGTTTGTTGTCTACTTATAAAGTTAAGTACTGGTTCTGTGCCGACTCTCCACCCGATATCATCGTTCCTAAGTCGACCATTCCTCGTTACACCCAGCATGTGTGTATGTCATTTATGTTTAAATGTTAAGTAAACAATGATCTTGAAACATACACATACACACAAACAGGAGAGTTTCAATAGTGTTGTCGCCAATGAAACCCATTCAGATTGGACAGCGAGTTGCTTTGTAACATTTTGATGCCCTAGTATACATTTTTTACACTGATGAACAAGGTTCCTGGGATTTGTTCCTATTATGTCTGCATCCGAAAAGTAACTCACCGAGTCACAGGGTGACTATAGAAGGCAGAGATCCCGGAAAGAAAACATAACATTTTTTTTTAAACTTTTGAATCACGTAAAATAATTGATTACTCAATTAATT
The DNA here is from genome assembly GCA_905116865.2 of Candidula unifasciata. Classification (NCBI taxonomy): domain Eukaryota; kingdom Metazoa; phylum Mollusca; class Gastropoda; order Stylommatophora; family Geomitridae; genus Candidula; species Candidula unifasciata. The sequence continues at coordinate 9,663 of CAJHNH020002248.1, read as the reverse complement.
TACTGATTGATCTATCAAAATGATTGATTATTTGAATGTTTTACTGATTGATTCCATTCAGTAAAATCGTTGGATAATTTAAAAATTTAATGGTTGGCTCCATCTAGCAAAATGATAGATTAATCAAATAATTTACTAAATAATTCTATTTATCAAATGCCTAATTTGTTGATTTATTTATTACGTATTTTTCCAAATGAATGATAAATTGATTGATTTACTGATTGTTAAAAAAACATCCTCAGCCATCAGTTTTTGGGCGTGCCAGTGTCATTGTTGTCAATCAATGGAATTATCTGTGGCGCAGTCAGCATGACTTTTCTACCTCTGCTGGGGTATTTCTCCGACAGGGGTTCAAATCCAATGGTAAGAATGTCTTCACTTATCAGGTAGAGAGCCCTATCTTCTGCTTCTTTAAGTGCCTGCCTTGTGGCGTTGGTAGTCATAACTATCCACAACCTTCTGTCTCGTGTACTTTCAATCAACTCTGACACATATGATCTTCCATAGTCCACCCTGTGTGGCGTTGGTAGTCATGTCTATCCACAACCTTCTGTCTCGTTTACTTTTTTCAGTTAGCTCTGACACAGATGATCTTCCATAGTCCTTAACTCTGGTACTCATGATCCTTCCATATCCACTGCGTGTACTTGGCGTTGTGTCATCGGTCTATGATATCATACAGCCTCTCTCTCGTGTACTTTCAATCAGACTCTGACACAGATGATCTTCCATAGTCCATGCCGTGTGGCGTTGGTAGTCTATCTACAGCTTTCTCTCTCGTCTTTATCAACACACAGATACTTCTTCTGCCGTCGTTGTTTCATACTTTCTTCTCGTGTACTTTCAGTTAGCTCTGACACAGATAGATCTGTCCATTGGTAGTCATGTCTGTCAAACCTTCTGTCTGTCCAGTTAGCTCTGACACTGATGATCTTCCATCTGATGTCGATGTCTTTTTCTCTCGATCCTTTCTCCTCTCCCCTCCAGCTTTCTTACTGTCACGGTGTACTCCAGTAGTTCTCCTTCTCAATACATGACAAAAAATGTAGATTGTCTCTTTCTGATGTGGGTAATCAGTTTTCTTGGTGAGTCAGTTTCTTTCAAGACGTCCTCATTACTCTTTTTATATTTCAGCGTATTCTCATCATTCGTCTATAATATCACGTCTCTGCAGCTTCCACAGATTTTCTCACTGATCTATCAACTGTCCATGATTTACTTCCTTATATAAAGATAGGATTTTAAGAATCCTCTTTCTCGTCTCAATTGACAAAGAAAGATTACATAAAATATTCTTTATTTTGTAAAATGCTGTCTTTGCTTGAGCTGTTCTACATTTAACTTCTTTAATACATCTTCCATCTGATGTTATCTGGGTACCCAAATACTCAAACATATCAACTTGCTTGAGGTTTGTCGCTTTTACTTTGATGTTGGATTTCGGAGGGTCAGTTTTCTGTGTAATTACCATTACTTCTGTTTTTTTTTTAAATGAGCCCTTTCACTTACACATCATGGAAGCAGAGCCAGAGGTCGACCTCGCAAGTGATGGATCGACGGAGTATCTGAGGCCGTAAATACCAGCATCTACTCAGTACAAACCAAAGCTTGCCCTCAATGCTTCTTGAAAAACCTGACCCTGAAAGACGCAACAGAACCTGAGAGGAAGAAACAAAATCAAGTAATTTAGCTATATTCGTCAAACTCCACTTCTGCCGCAGAGCGAATGGGAAGTAACCGTTTATGGTTGCAAACACAAAGGGTGGCAATGATCATGGTCATCCTGTGTGAATATATAATGTCTTTTAACTGTTTCAGTTTCAGAAAAGTTTCAAGAATTCACACACACGTAACAATAACCATGATGAAATCAAATTAGTATATTAGTGTTCAAAATGGCAATGCATCATGTGCTGTATATCAAAAGGTCTGGCCAGGTTTCCTTAGTGTGCTCAGGGCAAATGTTAAAGATATAAGTAGGCACCATCTGGTGTGTCATACCAAAAACAAAAGCGGAACGTTCCTTGGCACAGAAAGCGTTAATGTCATCAAATATACGAACGTTTAAGCCACTCGGATAACAAGGATGATGCTAATGATGATGAAGATGATGATGTGATAGTGACAATAAAGATGATGATAATGATTATGACAATAAGGATGATGATGATGACAATGATGATGATAATAATGATGATGATAATGATGACGATAATAATGATGAAGACAATAATGATGCTGATAATGCTGATGATAATGCTGATGACAATAATATTGATGGTGGTCATAATAATGTTGGTAATAATTACGACAATAATTATAAGAAAGACAATAATGATGATGGTCATAATGACGACAATAATAATAATGACAACAATGATGATGGTCATAATGATAACAATAATAATGATGATGGTCACAATGATGACAACAATAATGATGATGGTAATAACCATAGCAATAATAATGGTGATGAAAATAATGATGATGGTAATAATTGCGACAATAATATTAATGTTGGTCATAATGACGACAATAATAATGATGCTGATAATTACGACAATAATAATGATGATGGTCGTAATGACGACAACAAATATGATGACAAAAATAATGATGATGGTAATAATGATAACAATACTAATGATGGTGGTAATAATGATGACAATACTAATGATGGTGGTAATGATGATGACAATAATAATGAGGACAATAATGATGATGATGGTGATGACAGAAATGATGATGATAGTAATGACGTCAAGTATGACGATGAGGATGATGACAGCTAATGAATGCTCGGCAGTTTAAATTAACTTGTCTTACAATTCTATCATTTCCAGAAAAGGAAGCTGTGCTCCCTATTTGTAGGAATGAGCATGTTCCTGTGTGGACTTCTATTTCTGATTATCGCTGGATTTCTGAAGCTGGAGTCACTGGACGCAATCTACTGGAGCACACACACAAACATCTCTTCTAATGATACGCCCATTATTACGCAATCAGCTGTAGAAGCTTCTAGACTTTCCAGCATTTCACTGAACGACACATTCCCATCCCAGACACTGGTACCAAAGTCTTCAACACAGCTATCAGAATCTGTTAAAGCAAGCCGATTTCCGACTCTCAAGTGTCAGTAACTGCAGTTTTGTCGATTCTAGCGTTTTCTTTCATTGACATCGGGTTTGATATGAGTATTTCATTAGTCAGAGCCTTTATCTTAGAAAGCACGCCGGTCTTTCAGCACACTCGTCCTGCTAGTTATGTCAACAGTGTCTGCTTCAATGGCGGGAACAACATTCTCCTTCCTTGGCTGCTTTGACTTTCCCGGTGCGCTGGGCCCTCTCTTCCACGTCGAAGGAGTAGCCGCTACTCTCATATTCTTCTGCAGTCTTCTCTTCTGTCTGATTCTTATAGGTTATAGTTGTACAATCATCTCAGGCTACTTCATAAATAAAGGGATGCGGCAGCTGGATAAAGGAAAAAATACAAATAGACCGCAGGTTCCAAACGCCGCTGTCGGTTCTGTGGATCAGGGAACGCCGAGTTCATCAAGAAGAAGGCTTCTTAAAGGGGCAGACCCAAACACAGCGGATCAGATTCATACAGTTCGCCCGTATCTGCCTGATATCCTACACACAGAAGAAGGTGATACATCGACTAGGCCGCTACTTCTGGAAGACAGTTTAAAGGCCAACAATTATTCCGCCTTGTCCATTAGCACGGCTTCCGTGCTGCATGCGTATGGCTCTCACGAAGTACATGTCCCTAAAAAGCAATTTTGTGTGTACAAAAGTGCATCAACTGACAACGCTACTCACACTGGAGACACTAGTGACACGGAAGCTGAACTTTTACAGCAGACAGAAGAGGAACAAACTGAACTGAGAGAGGAAGCTGATTTAGAACACAAGAAACACCCATTTAGCACTTTTTCCCTCCTTGAGGCTATCAAGCAATCCTATTCTATGTCTCTCTCCATAGCCCAGTCTCCGCTTGGGGAATTTCACACCAGAAAACTGGAAAACATGCACAAGAAACGACTGGATGACACGAAACAAAACAACAAATTAATCATGAACAAGCGGTTAATTATCTTGTGCTGCTCTTGCTTCTTCACGTTTGGAAGCATGATAACTTTCATCATCTACATCTCAAACGCTCTCAACATTGGCATATTCAAGGGAGACCCTACGGCGCTACCGGGAACCGAAGCTTATGATTACTACCAGGCAGGCCTTCGAACCGCAGCTCTGGGTAACCTGGTTCTCTATGCAACTTATATGACCATCAGCATCAACAACACCAAGACTGATCAAGTTGATAGGTATGTATGTATGTACTGTTTGTTTTTGTAAATCTTCAAACTCTCTTATTTTTAAGCTGGTAAGGCAGGAAAGATGCCGTGGTGGAGCGGCTAGACGCTCGCCGTAATTGGAGGGTCGTGGGTTCGCTTCCTGGCGGAGTCGGACTTTTTTCAAAAATGACTTTGGCTCCCAGGTCGACCCAGCCTTGAGTGGGTACCGGTTGCAGTCCAGTGAAGTAAAGGCGGCCCGCGTGATGCTGACCACATCACACATTTTGTGCAGATGGGTCTATAAAATATAGGTCTAGCCCTACATGCCCTGTACGCCTAAAGGCGTGGAAAAGGGTCCTTTACTTTTACTTTATTGGTAAGGCAGCTTCTAAGATCAGGACTACAGCTTATAGATAGTATGTAAAGTACGAGTGCCATTCAGAAATTATGAGACCTATTTCGTCCTGAAATTTTTTTTGAATCATGTAGATTTACTTTCCATAATGGTAATTTCCGGTGGTTCTTTTACGAACTGTTGATAGCAGTTTTCTTTTTTTTTTTCATTCCGGACAACAGTGTTATAAGGGGATGGTGTTCTCGAGGCATGGTGTCCGCCTCCAGTGCAAGGGGTTCCGGGTTTAATCCCCGGTAAGAAATGGGATTTTTTTCACGTGGACTTGGACTTCTAGTAATTCCCCCTGGTCTCTGGGCAATGAGATCGGACGCCCGTGTGCATTGTTGCCCATGTGAAAAAAAAAAAAAAAAAATCCCTTGGCAGTTGGAACAAAAAAGAGTAGCTTAACGGCGTTGCCCGGGCAAAATTTGGAGTTCAATATCTACCCATAGTATTTCAGGATTCTCGCCGGTGCCACAGAACCTATGCACTGTGCTGAGCTTCTTTGGACTCAGACGTGAGTGAGAAGAAGAACGGAGCACTTATGGGTTACCACCCGTGTGCCATGATGTTGATCCATTGTTCAAACCTCAAACTTCAAACTGAAAAGTGTTATATTGTGGGCTCGGAAACTCCTAGAGTTGAGTTGAGTTGAGTCAAGAATTGATGTCACAGCACTCGGGGCATTCCCATGCGTGCTCCGTCCTCATCTTCAACAACCAGCGCAGAGTTCCGATACTGATGTTACCGGTCACAATCTGGTTTTATACCCGTCTTGCCTTTTCTGTGAGTGTAGTGAGCCGGCCAGACCCTCTGGCAACACCCATGTGTCTCATTCTCTCCAGGCCATAATAATCTTCTTTCTCTACCGATTTTGTTGCTTGTTCCCAAAGGGCCTTGACCACTTCTGCCTTGTCATGTATCAGTTCACTACCCAATGGTGCGGATCCAGCTATCTGATACTCCTTGGAGATAGCGAGTTATGTCTAGCAAGACCCTGTCGCGTTAGGGAAAGTCTTCCACATTTAAGGCATGGGATTTAAAGACCGTTGTTGCCATCGTTTGTATTTAACGCGCATCTTCTGAGACATTCAGCTCTCAACCTTTCTGTAATCATTCTTTTATTTAACCATATTCCCTTCTTGCTTTTTCCCATCCACGCAACATTGTCGATAGCACTAGGAATTAATACGTGTATAATCCATGTCCCACTTGCATGTATCCTTATATCGAAATAGAGAACTACCATACCATCTTCTAAACATCTGTAAAAGGGGTTCTAGCTGATCCACATGGTTTGCTTTATTGCATCTAATGTTAATTTCTTCACCCAATTTGTCATCTTCTATTAATGTTATCTTCTTCTCTTCCCTATTTCTGGAATGCATCGCAGCGCCAGGGCAGAAAGAGATCTCTGGTACGGGCCCTTCTGTTCGCTTTGTATGAAATACTTTTCAGTGTCTCTGATATTTCTGCTGTCCATATTCTGCGTGGTCGACCTCTGGCTCTGTTACTGCTGTATCTGTAAAACACTGCTCTGTGTGGGGCCCTGTCTGATGCCAATCTTGTTACATGGCTAAACCTTTTCATTTATTGTCTACCTATAAAGTTCAGTATTGGTTCTGTGCCTCCTCTCCTCCAGATATCATTGTTCCTAATTTGACTTTTCTTGTTACACTTAGCATAGTATGTAAACATTTAATTTATGTCGTGACGATTTTCCTTCTGTTTTCTCAAGACAATGTCCATGTTTGACATTGATAGCAGAGGGTTGGTTAGAATATTGTGTTGAACAGTGTTTTTCTAGTGTTTGTTTTCACATGCTTAGGATTCGAAATTGGGGCAAATTAGCCTATAACTTAATTTGCTTTATTGCACAGTTGTTGGATTTCTTTATTAATTCTTCCCTCTTCTTTAAAAATAAAAAGGTAGGGTATGAAAGACCTTTGCCTGCTTTGACTGGTGTTCATCAATTTTGGTATTGGTGGTTCCTTCTTTTCTGGAGAATGTCATCATTTCTGTTTTGTCTACGTTGATCTTCCTGTCGTAGATGCCGCAGGATGAATAATGTCTGTTAACACGTTTCTTGTCGTTGTACTGCTGTTAGTGCTAGGATTGCCAGGTCATCAGCAAAAAGGAGTTCATTTAGTAAGTCTCCAATGAGCTCCCCTTGCTGATGTTAGCTGATTTGCAAATGTGGTCGATGTTGTACCCATATATTTAAAATAAAGCCAGCATTTTACAAAATGAAGAATATTTTATGCACTCTTTGTGTGTCAGATGAGACTAGAAAGCGAATTCTTAGACTTTAAGAAGAAAAAAAAACCTGTATAATATCTTGTTTGTCATTGACAGGAGAAAAGGTACCTGTTTAATATCTTGTTTGTCATTGACAGAAGAAAAGACACCTGTTTAAAATCTTGTTTGTCATTGACAGATTTGATTTGATTTGATTTGATTCAAGAACCGACATCACAGCCGTCTGGGCATTCCCATAAGCGCTCCATCCCCATCTTCAGCAGCCAGCGAAGAGTTCCGATATTAATGGTGCCAGTAGAATTCTGATTAAACGTCCGTATTGTTTTTCTTCTGAGCCTCGAGCATCTGCCAGAACCTCTCGTCACTTCCCCGGGAATCAATCTCCCCAGACTGTGGTGATCCATCTGCTCCTCCGAACTGTACACGCTCTCCCACAAAGCACTAACCACGCCTGCCCTATCATGCAACAGTATTCTACCAAGTTGTGCAGAGCTAGCCAGTCTGTCCGCCTGTTCATTTCCCAACACACCGGCGTAACACGGTGAAAAAATCCAAAAAATACTCCTCACTCGTGTCCTCCGCAGCGAAGCATGCCACTCTGCACGAAGCATACCTGTTCTGAACTTCATCAGCATGCTTTCTGAATTTGTCATTGACAGGAGAAAAGGTATCTGTTTAATATCTTGTTTGTCATTGACAGGAGAAAAGGTATCTGTTTAATATCTTGTTTGTCATTGACAGGAGAAAAGGTATCTGTTTAATATCTTGTTTGTCATTGACAGGAGAAAAGGTATCTGTTTAATATCTTGTTTGTCATAACAAGAGAAAAGGTATCTGTTTAATATCTTGTTTGTCATTGACAGGAGAAAAGGTATCTGTTTAATATCTTGTTTGTTATTGACAGGAGAAAAGGTATCTGTTTAATATCTTGTTTGTCATTAACAGGAGAAAAGGTATCTGTTTAATATCTTGTTTGCCACTGGTAGGAGAAAAGGTATCTGTTTAATATCTTGTTTGTCATTGACAGGAGAAAAGGTATCTGTTTAATATCTTGTTTGTCATTAACAGGAGAAAAGGTATCTGTTTAATATTTTGGTTGACATTGACAGGAGAAAAGGTACCTGTTTAACATCTTGTTTGACATTGACAGGAGAAAAGGCATCTGTTTAATATCTTGTTTGACATTGACAGGAGAAAAGGTACCTGTTTAATATCTTGTTTGACATTGACAGGAGAAAAGGTACAGTTTGTGGCGTGTCATGTGTTAGTCATCGCCTCCCTGTTGACCCTGATCGTAACCCAGAGGGTGGAGATCTACTTCGTGTTCATGGTTTCATGTGGCGCCCTGAGAACTTGCGTGTTCACACTTCCGTTTATCTTGGCGAACAAATTTACACAAGTGGAGGTAAGTTAAATTATCATCATCATCATACGCTGTGTGCTGTTTAACGCCACACAGAGCTCGTATTCAATTCCTCCACTCTGCTTTATTGCATGCTACATTCTCGGTTTCTGAGAGGAAATTTTTTTTTTCTTCTTCTTTTTCTTCTTCTTCTTCTTCTTCTTCTTTTGTTATCTCACTGAGCCCAGTGTCGTAGTTTTCCGTATTTGTTTTATGCTAGTCGAGAGAGAGAGAGAGAGAGAGAGAGAGAGAGAGAGAGAGAGAGAGAGAGAGAGAGAGAGAGAGAGAGAGAGAGAAAGAAAACATCATTACTAGCTTGATGTGGGGAGTGATTTCGGTCGTGTGTGTGTGTGTGTTTGTTCGTAAAAAGCGACTGTTGTAAGTCGCATCGGTTGTAAGTCGCATCGGTTGTAAGTCGCATCGGTTGTAAGTCGAGTAGATGGTGTACAATAAGAACCTACCACCCAAAAGACAAATAGCAAGTCTCTTTCCTTTCCCAGGCGTCCCTGACAACAGCGATGCAGACGTGCCGAAGAAAAACTTGGGGAAAGTGATGTCGCTGATTGGGTTCCTGATTCCCGCCCACTACATCCTCGTATCAATCATCATGGGTCCTCTAATGGACGCCACCGGGAACGTGTGGGTCCCGCTGATCTACAGTTGGTGCTCTTGTACCATCTCTCTGCTCATTTTTATCCCACTCTTCTTTGTCAAAAATTAGATAAACGATCCTCGTTTGTGGTGATTTACTTATTTCGCTTTTGTGTTTTGTAATTGTCACTATGTCGGCGTCTGTGGCTTAGGCGTTGTGACCCCGCTTTGTAATGACATGGTGCCGGGTTCGATCCCAGCTGCGGACGATTTGTCTTACGTTGGTTTCGACAGTGGTGCCTAGAAAAACCACAACAGCCAAAAAAATGCTGGTGTTGGTAAAGAACATGCAACTAACCTAATGTCACTATGGGAAATGAACAGGCGGACAGACTGGCTGGCTCTGAACAAGCTGGTAGAATATTGATGCAGGAAAAGCCAGACGCAGTAGGGCCTTGTGGAAGAACGAGAACAGCTCGGAGGAGCAAATGAATCACCACCGTGTGGTGAGAGTGATGCAGCGAATAGTGACTCTGGGACCTGGCCGATACTCGACGCTCAGCGAAAAGGCAAGACGTATAACCAGACATCTACCACCATTGGATTGGAACTCTGCGCTGGCTGCTGAAGATGGGAAAGGAGCGCTTTTAGGAATGACCCGAGTGCTGTGATATCGGTTCTTGAATCAACTCAACTAAAATCTAATTGTCAATAAGA